>VDFB02201773.1:0-12257 GCA_007258455.2 Sequoia sempervirens | reverse complement strand
TGTAAACGAAATTGCACCACCTTGCAACTTTCCACTACTTGCATTTAACACTTTTTTCCATCAATAGCTGGACACCACGGAAAACTACTCGAAATAATGGCAGAGAGAGTTATTGTAGGGGCCCAACACAATCCCTTAGGATTAGGCGAAGTTTCACAAGAATCCGCGATTGTCAGAGTAACCTCATGCTGAAGTTTTCAGCCATTTTTCCTTTTGGACCCTTAAGGGATCGATCTGGTTGAACGTAGCTCAGAGTGATCCCGCGTGTTTGGGTGCGAAAGAGGACCATGCATAGCGTAAAAATACCTATTCAGATGCATTAGAACAATCCGTTTGGTCACACGAGTTGGAGAACGAAAGTTGCACGACTTTGCAACTTTCCACTATTTGCATTTGACACTTTTTCCATCAACTGAAAACTGGACACCACAGGAAAAACCACTCCGAGATAACGAAAACCAAGAGAGGTAATTGTAGAGGGTCCCAACACAATCCCATAGGATTATATGAGAAGTTTCTAAGCATCATGATGTTCGAGTAACCTCATGCTGAAGTTTGCAGCCATTTTCCCCTTTGGACCCTTGAGGGATCGATCCGGTTGAACGTAGCTCAGAGCGATTCTGCGTGTGTGGGAAAATTCTGAAACCTGGTGGAATGGTTGATTTAGGGGTCCTCTTCATGTTGCAATTTGTTTCAGAGTGAAAGATGGAGGTTTGCAAAAGTTATCTGATGCCCTAGGTCAGTTTTTCCCTTGTAAATGTATGAAAATGGTCTTTAGAATGCACTTTGCATAATTTTCTAATAAGTTACTACAGTGTTGGGATTCAAGAAAATTGAGTTCTAGTGATGCCCTAGGTCGGGTATGTGAGTTTTCCTAGAGAAAATGAAGGCTATATGTTGTGTATTGGTGAATTTGTGAAGGGACTGAGTGTAGAAAGGTTTGGAGGGTCTGTGCAGACCTAGGAAAAGATGTTTTGAACTTTGGTTTGAGTTTTTGTGGCCAGTAGAGTGGAGTTACAAAGAAACCCTAGGTTTTAGGGTGAAATAGGAGGGTTTTTTGGAGCAGCACCTTAGAAGACCTGTATGGAAGAATTGATCAGAGAATCTATGGTTTTGTAACACAATTTGAGACTGTCTAAGAGATCTTGTGGTGGCAAGAAGTTTAAAGAGTACTTTGTGTGTAAAATTGGGCTAATTCTAGTAGCCTTTGAGCAGGGTGACTTGAAGTTTCTTTGTGTTGTTGCATAAGAATCTCATGTGTAAGCTTTGTTTAGTTTTTTTGATGATGTATGGATTCTATTTGGATGCTAAGTTGGTATTCTTACAACCTTCTCTAAAGGATAGGTCTATTTGTTGTTACTGGTGAATTGGGAAGCCATAGTGTTGATTTGATGAAAGTTGTGTTGGAAACTTGAATATGATTTGGAACTTGATTCATTGAGCCTAATTATGTGCTCCTCCACCTTGATATTGCATCATAGGGGTGTTGGGGTGTGCCTTGAAAAGTTGAAAGCTTCCTTATGTAGGCCTAGTTAAGCCTTGTTTATGGCTTGTAAATCAATCTTTTGATACGTTTGTTTTGGGTGTTTGATCTTATGCTTTTGGAAACTTGTGGAGGATGGTATTAGGAGTATAAAACCATGTTTTTCATTGACTGGTTAATGCCTTTAATCATTTTTTATTTTGACTGTCCTAGTCGGAGAATGTTGCAAAGTTGCATGGGCTTGTGTAGAAGCCATGGAAGAGTGGATGTTTTTGGGTTCAAGGTCTATTTGTTTGGTCATGTTGTGTTGTGTGAAGAGTGTTTACATCATCCCCAAGTCCTATTGAGATGTCTGGTTGTATGAGTCAAGTTGAGTGGTCAAGTTGCATTGTTGAGAGGAATAGTGAAGTTGGTGTGTGCATATGGAGTATTTGAGAGAAGCTTTTGAAAAGGAAGTTGCTTCCCCTACCACTCTGCATCATAGTGGTATCAAAGCTTCAAGGAGTAGATTTTTTTTTCATTTTTCAGGTTGTGAAGAGCAAGGAAGAAGTGAAGAGTTTGGTATTTAAAGATTCCTCCAAAGAACAAAGATATGGCTAAAGAGATGAAGGAGATGAAGGACAAACATGCTAGAGAAATCAGAGAGTTGGAGGAAAGAATCATAGCCTTGGAGACAAAAAAAAGAAGTGATGTGGAAGAGAGTGAATCAGATGAAGAATAAGATGATGAGTTTGAAGACATGGAATAAGAACTTGATCCAGAAGACCAAAGGATTGCAAAGTTGGTAGGGCAGTTAGAGATGACAAGCCTAAGGTAAAAATTGATGTTCCTAATTATGGTGGAAGTTTAAATGATGAAGAACTACTTGAATGGATTGCTGCATTAGATAATCATTTTGAATGTGATGAGGTTCCTGAGGAGCAAAGAGTAAGGATTGCAAAGACAAAATTTCAAGGCCATGCTTTCGTATGGTGGGACTACTTTCAATTTGAGATGAGGATGCAAGGCAAGTCTAAAATCACCTCATGGGACAAGATGATATCAAAAATCAAAGGTAAATTCTTACCCAAGGATCATTAAGTTCAAATGTTTAAGAAATTACAAAGCTTAAGACAAAAAGAAATGGATATTAAGTCTTATACTGGAGATTTTTATAAATTAAGTTTAAGGTATGGTCATCATGAGAATGAAGATGAAAAAGTTGCAAGATATATTGGTGGTTTGAGGTTAAACATACAAGATGAATTGGTTTTGGCTAACCCTAGGAGTGTAGAGGATTGTTATCAAATGGAAATCAGAGTGGAGGAGAAGCTTAAGAGGAGACAAGAGAAATCAATGAGAGGAAGAGGTGGTCTGGTGCAGGAGCACCTTGACTCTGAAAACAAATTTGTAAAGATTTGAGTTTTCAAAATATGAAGGCATTGTAAAGGCCATTATAAGTCATTGAAAGGTCTTTAGGAAGTAAATAGAGTCAAAATACAAAAAAATATCATTTTTATCCCTAGGTGATAAGGTTTCCAAAATTGTGAAAAGGAAAAAATTAGAAAAAAGAACACAAAAATCAGAATGTGAAGAGACAAAGTGGGAGAGGAAAGATTTTGGTCGATTGGAAATTGAAAAGGCACTTTCATAACTATTGTAAAAGCTATAAAAAGCATGAAAAGGCGTGGAAAAAATAGAAGTTGAGTCTTTGTAATCAAATTTTGAAATAAAATCCCTTGTTTCTGAGTTTGCAGCACTTTCTCCATGGCTTTTATCTTATATTGGTAATTTAGGAACTTCAAAAGTTTAAATCCTTGTGTGATCTCATTGTAGGTAGAGTTAGTTTCATTCACAAAGAATTTGGAAGGTTAGTTTTGAGAAATAAAAGAAGGAAAAGTAGTTTTTTGTGTCCCGGGCAGTGATCCTCACTCTGTGATTTTGAGAGTCTTATAAGGAAAATATTCTCCATCCCACCATTATAGGCTAGTATAATGGTGGGATGGATGGTTTTTTATGTTTATTTAACATGTTTTGAGTGGAAAGTGTGTCAAAAAGTAACAGGGAAGGCGTGGATATGAAGATAGTTGCTGCTCCAAGAGGAAAATCTGAGTTTTCCATATGAAAGATGGTGCCTACAAGTTGGAACGGTTGGAATAGAATTTGTTTTGATATGGATAAGGGTTATTATGTTTAGGAAGACTTATTTATAGGTGTTTGCAATAGTGGCAGGTGATTTGGAGGTTTGTAGATGATATTTCTTAAAAACCCTCACTTGCTTGTGCTTTAAAAGCCTATAAACAAGGGTTTACTATTTAATTATATTGTTGGGAATTTATTACCTTGAAGATTGATGATTTGTGAGTTTTTCCACCTGTATAAAGACTGTTTATGGTTGGTAAGTGATTTGGAGTTGTTTAAAGGTGTATCCTTTGTTAAATTGGCCTATTTGGGGCTCTTTAGTAACAAAGAAGTCAGGATAGCAGGCGTGTGTTCCAAAACAAGTGTACCTTAAAATGAGATAGTTTTTAATGATCAAAATGGGTACTCAAAAATGTATTTATCCTGTAGAGATTCATTATGGTTTGCAAGTTACACCCAATTTGGTGTTTTGGCAAATTTTGGCCTTTTGAATGCAAGAAATTGAGATTTTGTGTAGACAATGATTTGAGTGTTTGGTTTGGGTTTGTAACTATCTAAATGATGATGAAAAATGTGACTCAAGGTCTAGAAGAAATCCTGAAGCAAGGTTTGTCATTTTAATGTCTTGAACAATGTGGAATCATGGTGTTTTGAGTAAGCAAAATGGTGTTTTGACTGCTAAAAGTAAGGAATCTGATAAAACAACGTTTGTGAATATGATCTTGGTATTGTTTCAATTAGAATGATTATGATTACAGTGTCATGGAAGTCTGATAACAGGTTTGAAGGGATAGTGAATGAGTGGTGGTCTTTTTGCCTTGATTGAATCAAGTTAAATGGATGGTAATAGTGAAAGTTGTAGTGATTCAGAATTTCTAATAGTGTTATGATGAATTTGATGAAAGTGTGGATTACTGATTTGAAAAATTGATGATTGTTAGCCTTGTAGTCCAAAGTGAATTTGATGGATTTAGTTGAGTTGATAAGTGAAATTGGTGAAATGAATAGTGAATTTTGAAGAATTTGTCAATTGATCTTCTCCAAGATGAGTTTGGGACAGAAGTTCCCTGTGTTTGTGTTGTTTAGCAATTGATATTGCATCAAATTGGTATCAGAGCTGGTTTTGCAATCTGATATTGCATCATGGTCCTAATGCAATAGGAAGAGGAATGATTTCTACATCAAATCAGCCAAATGAAGATCAAGAAGGAGCAAACAAAGGTAAAGATCACAATGTTGATTCTAGAGGTGGTTTTGGTTTTAGAGGTAGAGGAAGGTATAGTGCTGGTAGAGGTACTAATGATTTTGTAGGAAGGTGCTACACATGCAATGAGTTTGGCCATCCTTCATGGAAATGTCCTGAGAGGGTTGGTAGTTCATCAAGTGGAGACAAGAAGATTGATAGGAGAGCATAATTGGTTCAAGAGGAGGAGTGTGAAAGCCATTATTCTACAAGTAACAAGGTAGATCCTAAAGTAGGGGAAATGTTGATGGTGAGAAAGAAAATCTTGAAAGCAACAAAAGAGGAAGCACCTTTGCAAAGGAAAAGTCTCTTCAACACTAATTGTAAGTGCAAGGACAAGGTATGTAGAGTGGTCATTGATTCTAGCTCAACTGAAAATATGGTGTCAATGTGAAATGGTAAACAAGTTAGGCTTGAAAAGAATTCCTCATGAATGTAAATACAGGGGTGAAAAGTGCTTTGACAAGGAATTTGCATGAAAGTATTGTTGTAGGGACCATTGAATGTCTTGTAGTTAAGAGTAAAGTTAAGAGTAAGGAATAGGTTTCAAATCATCTTAGCATCCGTACAGACCGTACAACAACAAGAAAAGTGAGAAAAAACTAGTAAATTTATGGAAAATAACATTCTTATTGATCAAAAAATGGGTTACAAATCAACCAAAAACCTCTCCTTCAAGGCATTGAAGGTTATTATACATGTAAATCTTATTACAATGCCTTAGGTACGAGCTCTTCTCACAGATATTTTACAATGTCACTCATGTACATTCGAGATTCTCTTCTAATGTCTACATCATAGGTTCTCATTTAGAGGTTAACTTCAAACGAGTAACTTGAGATTCCCTCACAAAGATTCACACGTTCTTTTATATTGGCTTCAAATCAAAATTGAGATTTTTCAAGATCATCAAAATAAGGATGTTGCATTGCTTTTTTGGCTGAGATTCTCTTTGATGGCTTAAAAATCAGCATTTTCTGCAAGGAAGGACCAATCAATTTTTACTAGTTTAGTTACAGATACGCAAAGGAAAAGAATAAAAAGAAATAGCTCATCCAAAATAGATGGAAGGCACTTATAGATAGGCATGGTAGTCTCTCAACTTAGTCAGTCTTGGTCATACAGCTTCATTGGGAGTTCCAAGATACCTATTGCACACAACACCTCTCATGAATATAATTTCTTGAAATTCGAGATGCTCTTATAATGTCTACATCATAGGTGGTCATGATAAGGTTAAATTCAAATGAATAACTTGAAATTGCCTCACCAAGCTTCGCACACACTTTTGTAATGGCTTAAAATCATAATTGAGATTTGTCAAGATCATCAAAATAAGGATGTTGCATTGCTTTTCTACTTGAGATTCTCTTGGATGGCTCATAAATCTGCATTTTATGCAAGGGGGCACCAATGAATGTTTGCATGGTTACATATAGATACACAAAGTAAAGTAAGATGATAGCATTGGCATCAACCAAATTGACGTGGATACAAGTATAAATTAATAAAAACCATTGTGCATATACTTACAAATTAATCCAATGAACCATCTGGGTCTGCTCTACTCTTTATTGTGTCAAGTATTGCCTCATGGTCAGACTCACGGACCCACAAGGTCTTGTTCAAGGTCTACCCCATATTTGGTCAAGCGAACATTGGATGCCATGACAAGGTTTGAGTAATGAAGAATCTTACGATGCGTGTCAAATTCCTCAAACAACCAATGTTTAACACTCTTATGTGGGTACCTTCCACCCGCGTTCATAACAACAATTGAGCACATAGGGTATTCGATGTTTTCTCCATCTATAGTGGGGCTTCCAATTTCTTTTTGCCTCAACACAATGACACAAGTAATAGTTTGTTCCCTCTCCATTGTCTTCATCTGCAATAACTGCATAAACATACCCTACATTTATATGTGTGACATATCTCTTGAAATTAGTTAACATTATGAATACAGTACAAAGTAAGATAACAATATGGAATTTCAAATACTAAGCAAGTAGATATATTACCTGGTTGAACTAGATCTGATACATGGTCAAAGTCGACCGATGATTCCATCTGTGTTAGTTCCAATGCCATCGGAGGGTGATACATGTGAAGTGGGCTAAGATAACTTGTCAACCATTTGTCAACCCACTCCCCTGACTCACAATCATTCCAAGCTTGCATATGCTTGAAGAACAAAAAGCATGCCATCTTAACGTGTATCGATACTCCATGAACTGCATTTGAGCTAAGGAAAGAGTTTAGCTCACTTGATCATGTTAGTGTACAACAATCCTCATATGGTGCAATGTTAGTATCATCTATAAAACAAAAAAATCTATGAACTAAAGAATTACCTTCATTACTTGAACCCATTGAAGCATTACACCACTCGTGATTAGTGTACATATGTCAAGCGTACCTTTATCTTTATACTTTAACTCTTCTCACATCGCTAATGCTTTTTTCATGCATGCTCCTACTGTATCTTCCTTTCCGTATGGGCCTCACAAAGAAGTTCCACATATGTTGAACACGTGTAGTGAGATGCATCCACGCGCACATCGAGTAGAACATGCACATTCTTGGTATGTTGCCGCGATTATCGACCATATTATATGTCAATCATATGAGTGCCTTTGATCAAATGAATGTAGAACATTTGGAGCTTAATGCGCAATTTCTGGAGAATGTGTGCGATCATCCACTAATATAAAGTGATACTCCTCAATACCTTCCTTTGGTCCCTTTGTACTATCGTTTGCATGAATAGATGTATGTGCACAAATATTGAAGCACATTGTGGGTTGTAATGCGTATTTCCACATTGTGGATTTGTAGAGTGTGGTTCTGCAAATTCAATATGCCGTGCTATCTTTGCCGTGGAAGATTGTCCTTGCATAGCGAATTGGAGTGTCGACTATAGGGCTCTATGGGTATGCTTGCATACTCATACACTAGATTCTCATGAAACATGGACATAAAATGATACACTGGAATCTTCTCAACAACCAAATCACACCTTTTTGCTTGACACCCATATTTTGTTGCATATGCCACTGTTTTATACTTCCCAAAATCTACTAGTTTATGCCCCACCTCATCTGTGCTTTTCATATGTTGACATACTCGCATTCGTTGCAAGACACCGCAACGCTCGCATGAACCATCCAAGCATGTTCTCCTATAGAATATTTGGCCATCCTCTATTTGACATAAATTTTTTGATAAGAACTCTCTTGAAGATTTTGGTGGGGATTCTATGCCACAATCCTACAAAACATCATTAGTATGCAAATCTAAACATATAGAACGATAAACATCATAATGGTTAGCGAATTCAATATGTAGTCTACAACAACAAGTAGTGCATGTGTGATTTGTCTTGACGCTAAAAGGTTTAAAGCATTTCAAAAAGAATCTTTTGAAATACTAATTTGAGGATAAGCATTTTCAGGGGTATGAAAAATTGGGTTTTGGGCCATTATCAAAAAATGCTTTGGATGTGGCTCATGGTTTTTGACTATCGATTCTCCTTCTTCTGACATCCCTTTGATTCGAGATAGCCGCCTTAGTATTCTTCCAATAATCTTCCAATTAGTGTTCTCGAAATGCTTCAACAAATTTTTATCTTTGTGTGATCTCCCAGAGAATGCCCATAGTCATTGAATTGGTGCCGCATAATTATTTTTAGCCTTTGGGCGGCTTTTTGATAAAAAAATTCTATTAATTCCCATTTGTTCACTTGTATTTTTAATGAGATGATATCTCTTTGTTTGATAGCTTACCAAATTCAATGTAATGACACATCGGGTGACATTACTATCCTTTAATGAGTCTTACCATTATCCTTAAGCATCCAGATTCTTCACAATAGTGTTTTCACTTGATGCATTCGATGTTCTCAACCCAAGAAGTACTTCATGATGTTTCTATACTTTAAACCCGCATCATTTGAACAAATAGTTGACATCTTGTGGTCTCGGTACAACCTTTCAAAGAAAATTTTCCAAATCTTGCTCGGCATATCTTCTACAAGTGCGTTAAGAATCTTACCTTCATGTGCTGCAAAATATCCTCATCAATATTAATCAAAAACTTTGGCTTTCTATGCAAAATTCTAGGTGGTGTTCTCTTAGGTACATACATCTCAACATTAGCAATTTCATCAATATTGAATTGAGGTGGGCTAGATTGCATACCTTCAATCGAGGGTGGAATAGAAGACATACCTTGAGGTTCACATGGGGATGATGGCATACCTTGTTCGTCAACTCTGAGTGATGATGTACTCTCAACTTCAGATGTGGTGGATGGTGTCCAACCATACTCACTTGTGGTATATGGTGTCCCTCCATATTCGCTTGTGCTTAATGGTTTCCCTTCGTATTCACTTGCGGTAGAGGGTGTGTCTCCAACTACGGTATCTGCATCTCCCCTAACACGACTCTTTCGCATTCATGCCCTTTGTGCTGCCAATTTCTTTTATCTTTTTGATGGTTGAGGTTCCTCTACAACTGGATTGTTTTCATCAATCATTCCCAATTTCTGCTTTTCACAATATTCCCTCATCCATTTTTCTCTTTATCTCTCAAGGCTTGGAGCTGATCATCTGTTAGTTTTTTCCTTTTAACAGTTCGTTTCTTCGACATGACGAATAATTTTACCTGTGCAAAAAGTGCTAAGTTGTCAAATTAACTAATTGAGTTTCTGAGTTGGGCAACATAATTTTATGTTAGATTGAGCATGAGTAGGGTATTTTAGGCTTGTTTCAATAGTTGTCAAGTTTTGGAGTGTTTGGCAAGTGCTACTTTCAATAAAACATAGGGTTTTTGGTGCAGGAGCACCAACACCATATTTTCAAAACTTGAATCATTGAATGTTGATCATTTGATCAGTAGGTGTGTCATAGGTAGTTTGAAGTCACTATTTTCACTAAATAAGGTTTACAAACACCATTTTGAATGTATTTAGGGATTTGGAGGTCAATGGAATTCAAAATGTAAAAGTTGCTCAATGAGATGGTTCATGTGATGAGTCTAGAAATTTAGGTGTTTTGATGTTCTTCAAGTCAAATAAGGTCTTTGGAGACCATATTTCATGTATTTAGATTTCTTACGATTGAGTTTTCAAAAGTTGCACATGATATTGGAAAAATTGCAAAATTGCAACAAAAGTTGTGAAGAGCAAAATTGTGAAAATACAGGAATTTGAAGGGTCAGAATTTGAATAGATATTTATGCCCATTGGGAAGGAAAAAAGATCATTTTAAAAGTTTGTTAAATACCTTCAAAGGCTGATTGGAAATAGAATGAAGATTGGTTGGTGAATCATTTTGAAGAATTCAACGTTCCATTCTTTTATTTCACTGTTTTCTATATTTTTCTTGTGTTAACAGAATTTCATCACAGTTGTACGGACCCGCACATTCAGTAAAGGCTCTAACATTATTTATTTCATGTAGTTTTTTGGAGTAGCTCTTATTTGCATCAATTTTGAGCTTCTAACATTCAATTTTGTGGGAGAAATCTTGATTTTTTTGGGACTGCCTGCTAAAGTCAGAAATACCCTTGTTTTGTGAGCAATATGGATTTTTTGGTCATCCCACCTACTATGTAGACTTGTGCTTTGGTGGGATGACATGTATAAATGTATATTTCATAATTAATAAAGTTAAAAGGAACTGGGATTCCACAAGGTCAAGTTATAGTGATGCCCTAGGCTGGGTATGTAGGTTTTGCTAAGTGAAAATGAAGGCTAAAGGTTGTGTATTGGTGAATTTGTGAAGGGATTGAGTGTAGAATGGTTTGGAGGGTCTATGCAGACCTAGGAAAAGGTGTTTTGAACTTTGGTTTGAGGTTTTGTGACTGTTAGAGTGTAAATATAGAGAAACCCTAGGTTTTAGGGTGAAATTGGAGGGTTTGCTAGAACAACACCCTAGAAGACCTGTACGGAAGAAATGACCTAAGAATTTGTGGTTTTGTATCACAATTTGAGACTGTCCAAGAGATCTTGAGGTGGAAAGAAGTCTAAATGGTACTTTTTAAAATGGGGCTAATTCTAGTAGCTTATTGAGTAGGGTGACTTGAAGTTTCTCTATGTTGTTGCATGAGAATCTCATATGTAAGCTTGGGTCTCTATTTTTGATGTTGTGTAGATTCTATTTGGATGTTGGGATGGTTCTCTTATAGTCTTCTCTAAAATATAGGTCTTTTTGTTGATTTGGTGAGTTGGGAAGCCATGGTGTTGATTTGATGAAAGTAGTTTTGGAAACTTGAATCTGAGTTGGAACTTGATTCCTTGAGTCTATTTGTGTGTTGTAGGCCTTCCCCTACTACATTAGGAGTATATTCCATTTTTTTAGAGACATGTATGGAAAATTTGGTAGCATAGACAAGGCAATCAATTGGTTTGTATAACTGTTTGACAAAATAACTCAATGAAAGCTTTGGAAGCACACACAAAGAAAGTCAATTGTTAAATTTAACAAAATGCCTCAAAGAGATGTGGTTTAAAAATGTAATAGGAAAGTGTATTGAATTGTGTGATTTAAAATGTCCATTAACAAAAGCATTAAAGTTTGTAACATGACAAACAAACAATTTGATCAACATGGAATAAGCTAAACAACAAAAGTGAAAGCAAGCCATAATAGAATGAAAGAAAATGTACAAATATTTCACATACCTAAAAAAGAAAAGTATCAAATAGAGGAGTTCTACCCAATTATGCATCCTTTGATTCTTCCTTCCTCAAACTCCTCAAAAATTTGACTTCTTCAAAAGCTTGTTCCCCTCCAAATTTCAATTGTATATCAATTATCACTGTAATTCAAACTTGAATTGATATTATATGCCTTTCAACGTGAAAACTCTGCTATTTCATGCAAAGGTGATGGAAAGAACATTCAAAAGGTGGTGGAATCTAAAAATTATGCATGCACACTTCACTCAATCACCAAAAAGCTACTTTTTGTCAGAGCACGCATAGAACCAAGAGAATATGCAGAATGTGGGCCGACATCATGGGTATATTGTGTTTTTTTACCATTTTTAGTGCTATAAAAAATGTGCTCGCATTATAACGAGAGCACATTATAACGTGAACGTGTTATTTAATCCTTAACAAACATATCTCTACTTGTAAATAATGCACTCACGTTATGATAAATTTGGTTTTTTTAAGCTTTATATGGTACATTTATAAGGTAGAGGGTTAAGGGTACTAGGGAGAGAGATAGAGGGAGTGAGTGAGAGAGAGAGATACCTAAGAGGGAGATACTTGAGAGAGAGAGAGAGAAAGGGAGTCAGATAGAGATAAAGGAGGGAAGGGCCAAGGGTAGAGGGTAGAGGATTTAAGGGTGAAGAGTTTAAGGTTTACAATTAAGGGTAGAGGGGAGAGAGACAGAGGGAG
>VDFB02201770.1:0-12592 GCA_007258455.2 Sequoia sempervirens | reverse complement strand
GCTGCATGCTCACTGATTCGTGTTCTAGTATGTAGTGTATGCTTAATTTATCTAACCGCCCATATTTGATTTCAATATAATTAAGCATTCATATATTTTCTTTATATGATCAAATGTATTCATTGGTTTACCATATATATATATATATATTAGACCTGAGCATTTTACTATATGTGGGTGTATGTGTAGTTTGATAACAAGAAGAAATAATATACTTGAAATTAAGATAAGCAAGTCTCATAACTAGATATATACATTTCCAACCAATATTTGTTCCATACATGGATTTACATTTGTTTCTGTCACTCATTGTGTGACAAAACAAGTATGACCACCATTCATATTTTCTTTACATACAATTTTGATCTCTTGGGAAAATTACATTCAAAACTTGAGAGGAACTAGGGGTCTTTTGTAATACCCATTTGGGAATGTAAAACAACCACAAAATACTAACTTTCAATATTATATGCAATAACTAAAAATACAATGAATACACAGATATGAATAAGGCTTGCTCTCCTCCCTACCGTAATGGCGTCATGGAGCCTCGTGGGCTCTAGCCATACCCCCGAGCAAGAAATAATTTTGGCCCCAAGATGATGTAAAATGGCCATCTCAAATCTCACAAAGGAATAGAGATAACATAACTTGAAATTTCATGAATGCCATCTTTCTACTTGCCATATTCAACAATGAACAATACAACATACCACCATCTTACCACCTAATTTAAACAAGGGAAGTGGGAGTGAAAACAAAACTTATCTTTTTACTTGAATGATGAAATTTGGCCCTCCTCTTATCCTTTCCTCTCCATGCCATGCTATCTTGGTCAATCCTTTTCTCCTCTCCTTTTTTTACTTCAAACCAAATCAAGTTCTCCAAAAGGAGAAGTGGGTAACCACCTAATCATCCCTCCTCCCCAAAATATATAGGAGTTTCAAATTGAAACCCTTGGATGGGAAGGTTTGGAGTGTACCTCCCTCCATCAAGAGAGGTCTTTTCCTCATTAATGAGGGGAACATGCACTTGGACAACCCTTCAATATTTTCACCCCATCATTTCCTCAAAATTCGTCACTCTTCATTATGAGGACTTTTGAGGAGTCAAATCATGTCCTTAGGGCACTATTGTATGCCTACTTGACCCCTACCACTATGGTACAAACCCTAGGAGGTTTATTTTTGCATCTCAACCAAGGAATTGACCAACAACCCTCTTTAAAGCCCTATTTAAGGATCCATCCGAATTTTCAATTTTAGATAGGGATTCCTAAACCCTAACCCCATTTAAACCCATATAACTCGCCTTTAAATGCCCTCAAAGATCAAAAGTAAGTTATCCTTTTAATATCAAACCTCACACCTTAATCTACCAACACATTAACTTTGTTTCTTTCTAAGCTCTAAAAGGGGGTCAAATTTATACCGTCAAGAAGAGTCTTTTAATTTTCTCTCGATGGTTCACCCTTCCCATGCTAACACCGTTACCTTCCTGCACAATACCAACACAATCATAAGTAACAATTTGATCACATAAATTTGTTAACTAAATATTTTATACTTTAGCTATATAATAATCCATTTAAAATTTCAATTAGCATTTCACAATATATGAGTGCATTCCACCTTCATGTAGTGACAATAAACAAAATTCCAAAATTAAATGCAAGAATATCACCAAAATATCACCTTATTTATGATCCATAATATATCTAATCATCCAATTTAAGAAAGGAATATAACAAATTAGGGATTGTATTAGAGGTACCTCTGGCGGTCTTACACAAAGTTCCTTTGAATTTGTCCTAATTAAGTCTACGAGTTGAAATGCAAAAGCAAATCTGCAGTAACAGTTTTTTATTACAATTAACATGGGAGTCCTAAAATCAAAATCAAAATCATCAATTCCCTACAAATCCTTGCAGCACGTGTTTTCAATAAAAAATATTAAGACTAGAGTGTCAAGTCCAATGAAATTTGAGAAGATGGTGGGAGTGCTAAAATCAAAATCATCAATTCCCTGCAAATCCTTGCAGCACTTGTTTTCAATAAAAAATATTAAGACTAGAGTGTCAAGTCCAATGAAATTTGAGAAGATGGTGCCTTGTCATCTACACTGCTGATGAATCTTTGCCATCCCATGAGCTTTTTACATTTATTCTTTGAGAACAAAGTGCAATCAACTTCATCCCGGAAGCTTGTCTGAAGTTATCACTTGTGACTTGTCTCCACCTTCAAGTAATAAACCTGTATTTGATTGAAGAAGCTTGTATGTTGGCTTTTGAAGTTGTAATCTGTGTCCCTGCATTTATCAAAAACAAATAAAAATTAAGGATTTATTATGAAGTAAATGAGAAGACAAATGGACAAATATATATATTACAAATTTCATGCTTTATCCCTTACAAATTCGTAACATGATATTGTGTCTTTTTGTATTGAGAAGTTTGCAATGTACAACTTGTTTCTTGAGGGAGGCAGGCAATGGTTTGTTTTGAATGTGGCATCAGAGATGATTCTTGTTCAATCACTACCATTGAATACCTCTTCCTTTCACTTTCTTTGTCCCGAAAAATCTATGGCTTCCATGTTATTGTTGAACAATGTTTTCGGAGCTCTCAAATGATTTAAAAACTTATCTAAAATGGTGTATCTTCTCAAGTGATGATTTCCTACCCAAAAAAAATATATATAAATTATGAAATAAAGTAAACAAATTGATATAATGATATGAGTTGTAACAATAGATCTGAGTCATATTACATTTACAATTCTTTCTTTTTATTAATAAACATTTAAAACTGCCTTTATATTAAATGGGTCTTCATTTTATAATTGTTAAAATACACTAGCAAAATATTACTAGTAAAAGGAAATTATTTTTACAAATATTTAGAAATGTAAGCTTGTTGTCTCCAGGATAAGTTAGGATGTCAAACACACCTTGTTCATTTTTTCCAAGCTTGATGGTGTTTCTGTACATCTGTACAATCAAAAAAATTACAAATTAGAAAAATAAACTATTAATTTAGAGAAAAAAAAAATCTCTAACAAGAAGTCATGGATGATTAAACTAATTTAGCAGTACTTTCAAAAAAATTACAAATTAGAAAAATAAACTATTAATTTAGAGAAAAAAAAAATCTCTAACAAAAAGTCATGGACGATTAAACTAATTTAGCAGTACTTGCAGATGGCTTTTCACTTGAGAAAGGGTAAGCCCTTGAACACTCATAAGCTTTATCAGTTGCTTGAGGGACACCCCTGCAATAGAGTCATAACTCTAGGATTCAAAAAAATTATACAAATAGATGGATGGGATTCAATATGAATCAGATATGATTCATATATAGAATAAAAGACATATAAACATAAAAGTAAATCACCAACCATTTACAAACACAAAAAACCAAATAAAGAAAAAAGTAGGAATAAATGCTTACTGTATGGACCTCCAAGTTGTTGCAGTGCTCGAAGAAAACTCATGTGCAAATCAGTCGTCCAACGAATTCTAGACATTAGAGATTTAGTGGATGTCCTCTTCGCTCCTTTCTCATTTTCATTCTCATCAGAAACACACCCATTGTTTTCTCTTCCTACTCGAATTCTTTCACCAAAAATAACAATTTCTTGGGTACTTGTTCCTTCTCCATTCTTCTCCATTTTTTTTCAGCCCGTAGACCTTGTGAATAGAAACAAGGATGAGTTTGAGAATAAGGTTTTTGAAATGTATATAAAGGTGAGTATGGTACCAAAATTTTAATTTAGATTTAAGATTTGTTGAGTTGGCTTATTATGATTACGAGAAATTTGTATGATTCCTATGTTGTCACACTAAATGTTTTTATTTCATTATGACAAGCATTGGATAAGAGGTAGTATATTGGAGAGCCTACTATCTAAAAGTTAATATGTGAAAAGAGCATTAATTCTTCCTTTTAATCACATACTTAGCTGTATCATTATGATTGGAAGAAGTTTAGTTATTTTCATGTCAATTTTTAAATTATTAAAATAAATTTAATATGCATAAAATTACATTAAATGGTTAAATAATGTATGAACGATCTATATAATTAGTATTGAATTATGGAGGACATCCTCCTACAAACTTGTATTCCAAGTCTTTATTTCTATTGTATTTTAAAAATTTCATCTTTTAACTTTATGTATTTATTATTAGTTCCTGCCAGGGAACTATAGGCAACCCCTATTGCTAAACAAGTTATTAATAATATTGATTTTAACAAATGAAAATTCAATTTTATTTTTTATTTGACAAATATTTCTATATAATTAAAGTAAATATGCAAAATATATCTTAAATGTAATTGGCTTCAAAAGTTTTGAAATATGTGTGCTGCTACTGGCACCGGCATTAACGGGGTCTTCATCCGCAGCACACATAGTTGCTACTGGCGCAGGCAATTGTAGCCCATTTTGGGGCTTCTTTTCTTTCACAAAGCCCTTCGCTGCGAGTTCGAGAGGCTTCACAGGGATGTGCTTGCTATTGAGGAGGAGAGACATTCGAACCCTGCTCGACGGCTACCACTTTTTGAGGGTCATGTACAAGCACCATAGCAATGCAGAGGATGAGGTGATGCTCATGCTTTTGTTTCTCATTTATTTTCTTTTTACTTTGCAAATGTTGTTTTTTCATAACTTTTTTCAGATTCGAACCCTTGATTATTTCTGTTTTTCCCTTTTACCGTGAATTTTTTCTGTTCCAATGTTGCCTGTGGCAGAGGAGGTGCCCGATTTCCCTCGAGGTAAAATAGTAGTTATCATATTTTAACAAATTATCCTACTAAATTTATTAGGAATTTGCATTATGTTATGGCTTAACGTGGGTTTGCGCAGGGTGCAAGCGCGCTGAGCCGAGGTCGATGCCCTATTTGATACGGAGGAGCAGAAACAGTCACTCTCGAAGAAGTGCAAAAAATCAACAAAACCATCATTGAATCCGTATGAGCGTGAGGGCGATCCCCAGTTCCAAATTGGGATTACTGGCAAATTACCAAAATTCGTTAATACTCTCCGCTATAAGGTATGTAATTCACACCCTTACTATGTATACGCAAGGTCTATAGAATAGTCACCATAAAACTCCACCATAGGATGACTGGGATACCCACATCCACCGGTGACAATACTTATATACAAATAGAAAATCCTTATTTATCTACTCACATACCTTCACTTAATGGCGTCCCTAACATTTCCAGTACCACCGCCAGTATAATATATGTAACTTAAATGGTATATTTTAGGGCGTTAGCTAAAGGGACTCAAATAATAGGACAATGTAAGGTATGGATTCATTCCAGAGATATTTGAGTATATACACCGTCTCATTCAGCAATTATTACATTTTTGAGACTCTTCAGGGTATATCATATTCTAGCTTGTTTATTATGTAAGAAGGGGTCTTGGACTTTGTTTATATATCCATAAACCATTTCTCACGTTCCATATATTTTGATGTCTAAAGAAAACACGCTTATTTGAAACAACAATATCATTAATGTGTCAGTTACATTTTGGTTATGCTGGCAGCAGCTATGTATCAGTTTTGTAAGAATAAATTAGTAATTCATCAATTGCATATCAATAATGTTGCCAATAATTATGGGTCAGTTACCATTGGTTGTGCACCCACTAAGGATTAGTCAATTACAATAGAACTGACCCTACAGGTGGTAAAATGAATTTGAATTCATTTACAGAAGACCTTAAGCTTGTGATAGAAATAAAAGGCTGTAATCAGCAATAGTGTTAATTTTTTGGCTTGAAAAATTTGTGCAGGTAATTTGAGGACTTTTTGTGGCTGAGTGAAGGACCCATACTGCTCTTGGATTGGGCCCAAGTGGGAGTCAATATCTTCTCAGTAAAATGTTATGTGTTTGCATGCTATTTGAATGTGTTTGTTGATAGGCTAGAGATATTATCTTCCATATTTAGTGTTGCCCTTGTTGGAATGTAAATACTATTCATTTTCAAAGTTTTAGAAAAAGAAAAATAAAAATAAAATCAAGAAATTTAAATTTAAATTTTCTGTTGTAGTTGTTTGTTCTATTTTTATCTATGATAGATTTGTTTCATAAAAATCATATAAGAGTAACCTTCTTAGCCTTGTGTGAGTACCAATAATGTCTTAAATATCTGCCACTCAAGAAGGGGAAAACTGGAAATTGAAAATTGTTCTTTGTTGAGAAAGTTGTTGTCGATTCCATGGATGACTTCTCCGCCACTCACAATCTTTGCTACAGTACAATGTTTCTTTTTTTTACAATCCTTGTCATGGTATGATGTTCTCTATTATTGACAAGCCATCCACCTCCTCACACTTCCTTGGTATCAATAATTTATTGAAAGCAATTTGCACCACATTCACTATTATGCTGCATTAACAGAGAATCTGCTTAACATGGGGTCATGCCTACCAGGGTTTAAATTTGAGTCATTAGTGCATTAAGTGCACCATTTTCCCACTATCTCACATTTTCCTTGACTGATATTTGTAATCTGTTGTTGTTTAAAAAGGAAAAAATGAATTACGAGTAGTGAACTTTGTGCTTTGTTGCTATCTGCACCATTTTCCCACTATCTCACATTTTCCTTGACTGATATTTGTAATCTGTTGTTGTTTAAAAAGGAAAAAATGAATTACGAGTAGTGAACTTTGTGCTTTGTTGCTATCCTCAAAGACAGTTGCCAGTTGTTTAAGAAAATGTCATTTTTGTGTGTTGCAGCCTTGATTTGCTTTTATAGACTATTTTTTTTTGAATGAAATGGTTGCTTTGAGTGTTAATTCTTGAAGTTGAAACATATAAATTTGGTAGAATGAAGTCACATTTATTTGGTTAATTGGTTATGGATATGCTGCCAATTTATATACTATTCTAACTTGGGAATGTGTTGTTGTATATATATGTCAGAAAGTGATTTATTCATAGATTTTTGCCAACGTGCATGTGTGACTGTGCTTACTTGACATGTAAATAGTTATTAATAGGAAATAATGTTCAATTGAGTTCTTTGAAAACAGCTTGAGTGTCGCTTGATCAATTGACTTGCACAAGGTTGAGTATTTCTTCCTTAATACATTGAGAAAATACTATGTCAACTGTTGTAGCATTTAATGTCATGTGTCATTGATGTTGCAATTGATTTTTCTTTTCCTTGTTTGATTTTGAATATAAATTTGTACGCACTTTTAATACTGGCAAAGTTAAAGCACTATTTTCCGTTGCTTGTACTAGTATGCATGCCACAGAACATGATCTTGTTTTTCTTGTTCTTGGTAATTCCTTAATTAGCAGCTAAATGGTAAAAATCTTTACTCTATCTTTGTAGCCCAAAAAAATGTAAATGTGATTTCATGCTAGTAGGTAAAAAAATGAGTCTTTGATAATCATTTGTTAGGGGTCATACTATTAAAATTTATAAGACTGTGGGGATTGGTTCAGAGTATTGAGTTATGATTAAATGCATGCATCTTTGGCATTGAATATTTTTTTGTCTTGAAAAATATATTCTTGTAAACATGGTTTATTAAGTTGCTTTTAAAGCTAAAAATAGTTGATCCAGATACTATAGTTGTTGGATATTTGCAGGTTGAGCCATCACCCACAACAGGCAATTTCCCACTTATTCCTATCAAACAAGAGAATGCAGATAAGGAAGGTGGATCAAACTTTGTCTTCAAACCATATCCAAAGGTAGGTACCACTAATTCACCTTTGGCAATCCCTTTCAAGTCTTGTAGGTTTTCCAACTTGATTATTTGTTTTATACACACTTGTATACTTAGAATTTACATATAATTGTCAATATTTCTTGCAAGCAATGTAAAAGAGCTTTTTATTATCTCTTTTTGAAATTATATTAACCAATTATGTGGACAATGTAAGCTACGGGCACCATCTTTGGAATCACTCATCAAGAGTTTATTTATAGGTATTGTGTTTGGATATAGACAATATAAGGTACATATATGGTCACTGTGTTTTGAATCAATCAAGTGAATATACATATGGCCAATCTGAAAAAAATTAATCGTGTTATGACAAACTATGATATCTGATAATAAGTTTGCAGTGTATAAATTCATAAGCTAATTTATAAGTCATCCAATTCACAACAAATAGCACAGTTCCAGAGATTGAAAATGATCTTATATGTGTGTGTGTTTTTTTTTCTGTGCATGCATATGTTTTTGTGCTCGAGTTTTGTATAATCATTTTCCTGCTAGAGTTTTCTAGCATATGAGGTCTTCATGCATCTATAATCATTGGTGGCTCTTATTGCATTCATGCCAACAAAACCTGAGGTAACTATTGGGCCACTTGATTACAGTAAGGAAGAAAGGAGTGCTCTAGCCAGTAAGTCACGGGTTCATCCACCAAAGTTTGGGAACAGAGACTGACATAAACTAATTAATGAGGTTTGTTTTAATGCTGTTTTGAATTTAACATTTGAGCTTAATTATATGTTTTTGCAATTCATGTTTATGGTTTTGCATATAATTTAGTACAACCTCTACTTCTTTGTTCTAATAGCTTAACTATTTTCTTGCATTATAGATTCATGAATATATGTTGAAAAAGGTGACTCTCGCACCTAAACTTAGTCCTGTGACAGGCAACCAAGATGCCTCACAACATCTACACCTGAGGTTGAAGACCACAGAAATACAATTACAGTGACATCTGTAGAACATTTACAAGTACAAGAGATGGTTGGGGATGGACATGAATCACCTACACAACCAGGAGTTCCATCATTCTATACAGTCCATGAAGTTGAAAAATCTTTCCTTACAAACAACAATCAAAGAAAGTTTTTACATCAGATCCCTTGAATTTTTGACATGCTTTGTTACAGTCACACTTCTATAGCGAGCAATCCCAATGATTTAGGGGAGAGACTTGAACCATGTCATTGTCATGGCCATGCTCTAGTATTAGCACTCAATAACACACTATACAAATATCAAACAAAATTATAAATTACATATTGATCAATTGGTCTGATCCAACAGTCCTATAGGGGTGATCCCACAATAGTGGTTTACAATTTTTAGCCAAACTCGACACTGAAATTTTATTTTTTAACTAAATCTCTTCACATCTCTGGACACCTATACAAGGTGAGGAATTTGAAGATGATGCAACCAGAGTCTCATCATTATTTTGTCTCAGATTCAAAAATATTTTTTCAAAAATTTTGGAATCAAATTACACTTCTTTTTCCATTTCCACAAACTAGTTTTTTCTAAAAATAGCATTTTTAAAAAGTGACGACAATCGTGATAACGATAACTTTTTTCCATGAAGGATAAAATTCTAATTCTTTTGAATTTAGATTTGTAACTCTGATATCTAAAGTTTTAACTTGGTTAGGATAGTTTTTTATTGGAATATTTTCTTTAATCAAGTTTCAAGTCAAACCAATGACAATTCAGACATAGCACGACCGATAATGTGTAACTTTTTGTATATATCAAAATTCAATTTTTTTTTGTTGGATCAAGGACTTCAATATTTCACATGACTCATATTTTTCAAATTTTTTTTGATAACTGGCTTAAAGTGTATTAGACCTTCATTTTCAACTAAAACCTATGTTTAATAAAACTAAAAAAGCAAATACATAATAAAACCAAAACATATTAAAATTGTATTCATTGGATAGATCGTTTCGAGGAATACCTGACTCTAATTGGGTTTGTGAAGATTCCCCCATTTTCATCCTCAACCTGAGTGTCAAAGCATAAAAAATTAGGTTTTTTGTGTGAACAAAGTCAAAAATTGGGGAAAAGGGGGTTCGCTAGAACCAGGGGAGTTCTAGCAAACCCCAGGGTTCATTCAAACCCTGGTTCATTCAAAACCCCTCAATATGCATTTTCCCTTTTGTTTTTTGGGTGGGAAATGTGGGCCTCGTGATTGATGGGTTCGGTCGAACCCCTCTATGGTTCGGTCGAACTTGTAGGTTCATTTGAACCACTAAAACCAATTTTTTTGCCATGGGGCCATTTTTTCTCAGTTTTCCTTCTGCCATCAAATTGTAAACCACTATTGTAGCTTCACCCATAGTTAAATGCAATCTCATTGATTAATTGATTATTTATTTGTTCTATTAACATTGTTGCTAAAACTTATCAAACACAACATATTAAAACATAACTATTCTATAACTTTGTGGCAGGAACTCCGCTGCCTTGCAGCTCTTGTTTGATTAAGCCGATGCGTTATATAGTGAAAGCAACGAAAGAATATTTTGTGTTAAGAAAAACCTTTTGCATTTAAATTGGCATCCTTCCTGACTGTCCTTAATGTTGGTGGTTACATAAAATGTGAGTAACTGGAAGAGTGGTCTCCGGTTCAAAAATTGCACGGACTAAACAAAACCGTTATTCTAACTGTCTGTCTCTGACTGAATTCGATTTACTCCACTCAATGCATCTGATTTATTCTAAGGCATGCAAACCTTTTAAACTCAGGCCTATTTGTTTTTAATTTTATTTTTGTGAAAGCCGCAAAGAACAGTGTTGCTGAGAATGCTAACATGATTCATGGGACACACAAGATGAATGACAAGGTTAATTATTTCCAGATCCAAATAATCTAATGCGGTTTCAAAGTTAGCTATACTCTGCTCTCTTTTTGTTTTGTGTTTTTATTCTGAAAACCCTGTATTTGTTTTTTTGATGTAAGCTGATTCTTGGTGCTTAATGGAGGATGTAGTAGGGGTAGATTTGGCTAACACTACTAGTTTATAATACACCTTCAGCCGTGGCGGCTAGGGTTTCCTAGCGCCGCCTCAGACTTCTACCTCCATGACTACTGGGAGAGTTAGCGACTACTACAGAAGGACGATTTGCCTCTATGAAAACATGATTCATGGGACACACAAGACGAATGACAAGGTTAATTATTTCCAGATCCAAATAATCTAATATGGTTTCAAAGTTAGCTATACTTTTGCTTTCTTTTTGTTTTGTGTTTTTATTCTGAAAACCGTGTATTTGTTTTTCTCGCGTAAGCCGATTCTTGGTGCTTAATGGAGGATGTAGCAGGGGCAGATTTGGTTGACACTACTGGTTTATAATACACCTTCAGCTGCTCTCTGAGCCGTGATAGGATAGGTATATTCTTCCATTCACAATTTATTTGGTTCATTTTATTTCTTGTCGTTTCTCTCTCCTGGGTGACAAAATTTGTTGCTTCCTGCAGAGGGTTACGAATCTAAAATTGCAGGTCTAAAACATTGTAAGCAACTGATGTTTTTTCCTTCCTGTATATGTTTTGGATGGTTGAGCATAAATACGAAAAGAACCGCCAAGGGGGAGGGTATCTCAGGCTCTCCTTATGGTGCGGCGGCCTATGGAGAGGCTGCACCTCCACAAGGCGGCATGCCTTGAGAGAGTCACGACTCCTCAGTGGCTGTTATGCTTCTTAACCCACGTTTGTTGATCAAAAGTTTTTGCTTTTGTTTTCTTTTCTTTTTTATCTTTATTGTATTTTATTTCAAAGTTTTATTTTTTTCTTTCAACACCAACCAATATTCAACACTAATCAATATATTGATCAATATCTGACTAAATTTATATACTGATCAAACACGCAACACTAATCAATCAATCCAACCCCAAATTTATATGCTAATCAAACACAACACTAACCAATCAATCCAACCCCAAACTCTTTCTGAGTTTAAAAGTAACAATTGTCATATTCATATTTATTACTTTCATTACTTTCAGTTCTGCAAAGCATTCAGAGCCCTAAATAACAATCTGCCTGATCCATTATCCAAACAACCTGTCTGTATTTTATTGCCCCGAGGCCCTCCACAAGTTAAGGGCTTCAAGAGGATAATATAATCAAAAGAAGGGTTTCTATCCCTATCTGTTGCAATGAGGTAATGCACAGTTATTACACGCCTCTGTTTATTACCTTTAATCAGGATAAGTGGAGAATGCATGTGGTCAAATTCCAATTCATGAACCTGTTTCTTACCTCTTTATAAAGACACTTTCTACTGTAAAATTTTCTTATCTGAGGCATAGGATTAAAGAGTACTAATAAAGTAGTTGTATAATTGAAAGATACTGGTATATTGTTCTTGTTTAGGGGAAAAGTTTTAAGGCTGTTTGTTTATTTCATCATTTTTTCCTTCTAGGAAATAATCCGTTCAGCACAAATACAAGTATATATTGTTTGTTTATTATAGTTTTTTTGTTTTTGTTTTGGGTGCGTTGGAAGTGGTTTACCTGGATATTGCATTAAAGATCTGAGTTTTTTGTTCTGTTTCGTGGGTGGATCTGTAGTTACATCTCAGATTTCTAAATATTTTAAAATGATTTTATTTTGTATATATTTGACATAAAATATTCAGCATTTAAATGATATTAATTTTGTATGTTTTTTTAAGTAAAATTTTGTTTAAAGGGTTGGATCTATAAATTTAATTATAATTTCTAATGTTTCTATATGGTTCAATAGACTGATCGTATTTGTATTTTGTATTTCGTACATGTGAAAAGAAAATTAGGAGTGAACAACCCTTCCAATGGAAAAGGG
>VDFB02201769.1:0-11722 GCA_007258455.2 Sequoia sempervirens | reverse complement strand
CATAATTTATATTGGTGGAAAGCTGAGAATCTCTTTTAAAAACCCTTTTCGTTTCATCAATTTTGGGTAAAAAAAAAGTCGTCAGCCACATACCCATCATATTGCCACTTTTTGGCCCATCATGATCCTGCACATACCCATAGGAGCACAAGCTATTCCTTGCAAGTATCAAGTGTTTTTGTGGTCCACAAGATTAGTTTTCAAATAATAGTTTGCTACAGCTTGTTTTTGGAATGCTTTGTTCCTATACTTTGAATGGGTTTCTCCTCTTGCGCCAGTGTTTTATGATTAGATACTTAAGGAAAAGGTTGAATGAATATTGTGCATGATCTACAATGCCTACATCTCAATCTGCATGATTATTTTGGTACCTCCCTAGTTGTGTGAAGTCATACAATGAGAGTGTTGATGGTATTGATAATATTTGGGCCAACATGACTTATGTCATTCTCTACGATTGGTCTTGATCAATTAATCTTGTCTTGAAGAATTTGTTGTGATGCATTTGGGCCCCAACATAGCCTATGATGATCCACAACTAAATATATTTGATTTTGAATGTATTTTGGAGCTGACCCATACAATATCAATCATTTCATCCAATTGTCATCTTGGATCTCACTTAATTGGTTTATTGTGCTATTGTCGAGGATATATATAAAAGATCAAATTATTTTTTGAAGGTGATGATTGATAGTGATTCAAGACAGAGCAGAATGAAAGAGATGAAATGTGGGTAAGTGCACCAAGATGGTTCCCAAAAGGGGGCTTAAGTGGCCACTTTTTTTTTAAATCAGGAAATGCTGACCTTGGACATGAAACTGAGGATAGTTACACTTAAAATTTTGAGATGGAACAAAAACAAGGATCGAAGTGCTCCAAGTCTACTTTCTAAACTACTAATTTATTTTGAAAATGGTTGAGATTAAGGGGTTCAAAAGAGGGATGTACAAAAATTGGTGTTATTTTTGTCAAAAAAACATAACATAGTAACTCTTGTACGACCTGAGCACGGTGAAATTTTTTGTAGTATTTTTAAATCACTATGGTTAGAAGTTAGCTAATAGCATCTAGCAAAATTTTCCTAATAATTTTAATGAATATTTGATTTCTTACTAATTTTCTAAGTGGGTACTTCCTCAAAAGTGTACTTAATGGGCTCTCTACAAATTTTTGAAAATAATTTTTTATTTTTTTAAATTTGTATAATGGAGTCTAGTTTTTAAAAATATAATTTATTTGAAAATTTGATGAACCATTAATTTATAACAAAAAAAACACTAAACACTACTTTTTGGCAAAAAATAGACATACAAACAAAATAAATTATGGATGAAAGGCTTAACATTGCTGAAAAGTGAAAAAAATTACATTGTTGGATAGCTAAGAGAGAACCTAACATTACCCATGTTTTCAATTTTGTCAATATTGAACTAGATGCAATCTTGATGGTGAGCACGCACTGACAGTGTGAAAATTGTAGAATTTGCAAAATGACGCCTCCGGCCTTGCTGGGAATGACCTCCAAGCCTTGTGTTGGTTTTCCAAGGAAATAATTTAGTTTTTCTTTTTTTAATGTGTGAAATAACATCATGATTATAACGACTCTCGCTATAACTTGTTTTAAAAATCATAAGTGGGCAGAAAATTGGTACCCAACTTCATGCACTCCAACTTGTCCAATTAGTATGAAGGGAAAATTGTGTGAAATAGTGATTGCAACTTCAACATATGTTAGATGCTTCCTCAAAGTAGTTCATAATCATTTTTTTTGTTATATTCTTCATGTATCATAATCTAAGATAGTGAGTCTCATCAGGTCCTTTGTATCTTTCTCTAAGGTTGTATACCTTAGTCTATGCTTATCCATAGGCAGTGAGCCTTAAACATTATAATTCTTGTTAGTAGTGAGCTACATATTATGAGTTAATCCTCACCGTGTTTTTTCCCTCATTAGGTTTTCCACATAAAAATCATGGTTTCTTCATGTGATGCATGTGTTCCTTTTTGTTCTTTTCATTTATGTGATGTGTTGTTAATCTGCAAATAGAAATGGTTAAGTTTTAAGATATGTGGATTAGCCCCCCTCCTCCCCTCTCAACACCAATGCACATTCAACAATTGTGATATCTTCTAGCTCCAAAAAATATTGTTTTCTCTTCAACTTATAAGTAACTGGGCATTGCTAGTATTGGCATGGTGTGATGGTTTATAGGTGGCACTATTGTTCTTGCCACCAAGGTTCAAACCCCATTGGGTGGTATTGTTGAATGGTTGTATTCCTCGTTCATAGCTCGCCGTGCGCTACCCCTTGAATAAAAAAAGTAACTGGTCATTAGAATAAAATTTGTATGAAATTCAAGATCAACAACAAATGATGAATTGTTGTATTTAAATTATTCTACATAATCAAAGTGTTTATGGACTAGATTTTGGCCAAAGGAATCACATGTGCAATGATGAAAATAATACAAAGTAGCACAAATAAGAAAATTCAATCTAGTTAAGATTATACATCATCCAAACTAGAAATGCAACTGTATGATTGGTAACACTAGAAATAGTAAGGTGATTTGATGTTTAGGATATTAGGCTATCTATTACTATGGTAGACTATGGGTAGAGAATCTATTTTTCTAATATCATTGTGTGTTTCTTTTGATTGGGTTTATTTTTTTTCAAAGTTCCATTTGTGAATATAGACCATGTAATTCCTACTATAGTTTAATAAAGGTTTTATTTTCTTCAATTTTCTTCAATTTTCTTGTATTATTGTATCATGTCTCTACATACCCATATTTTTATTCATTTAATATCTTATGGTGATGCATTAGAACCATTGATAGAAATAAAGCTTATTTGGTTGCAAAAAATTATGCTTAGAAAGAAAGAATTGACTACAAAGAGACCTTTGTACCAACAATAACACTTGTGTCCTCACATAAAACAAAATTTACATGGTGCATCCACCAAATGGATTAAAGAAAAAGAATTCCTAATGAGGTATATGCCAGAGCAAGTATACATGAAACAACTTGAAAGAAAATAAGTGGAAGGAAAAGAACATAGCACACGGATTGATATGTTATAATTGCATGCGGTCAAGCAAGAAGCTCATGCATGCTATATCAAAATTGATAATCATAACTACATACAAGATTTTTTATTTAAATATTTTATATTAAAATTCATACATAAAAAGATAACACAAAGAGAATTCCATCTTGACCACATTGACGATCTTTTGATTACCATTAATAGTGAAGCATTGATTTCAACAATGAAGAATGATTAACATAAATATTAATATGAAATATTTTCCATTACTATACTATTTCTTTGTCTTGATGATACGTATAAAAATAAAAATAAAAATCCAAATTAAGTATGCCACTCAAACCTTAATTAAATTTCTTTCAATACGACACAATAGAAAATCTCTCTATAGACAATTGATAAGGATCTTCATTTATCTTATAAATGCTTGAGCAAAGCTAAGATATTCTATCAACTCCTCTTTAAGTTCAAGATTGAACCTAGACAAACATATCGGAAGATTACTAAAAGGGTGTTGAATATAGGATTGGTGCCAATTTTTTAGTATTGTTGAATAACCTAGCTCAGGAAGAGTATAATATAGTATAAGGATTCTATTTTTAAAAAAATTGATCACAAAGACGACCGGTAACACAATTGTAGAACACCATATATATATATGATTCCAAGTTTGCATCATAACTATACATACAAAGGAATAATTCTAGATAAATCAGAACTAGTCTATATAAAACAATATTTGATAAAAATGCAAGCTGAATCTATTAAGAATCGTTTTTAAAAGTACATTTATTTTATTTAAATTTCCAAAATTAAAGTACATACGGTTCACACTGCTAGTTGAAGGAAATTTTACTGGTGGTGCACTGCACCAGCTTTGAGGTGCAAGTGAACAAGTACCAAAAGTATAAAAAATAGAAAATTGAGATTCAGGGCATTCACCATCCACCTTCACCACTTTGCTCTAAAAGCACAATGGAAAATTAAAATCTCAGAATTATATCAAGTTCTTATAAATCTAGTTTGAAGATGGTGACCTCCTTAAGCAAACTCTTAATGGAGGCCCTAACAGAAGAAAATATGGCTTTCTTAAAACTCAAATTCAGATGTATCAATCTGTGCAAGGGATTTGAAACAGAAGATAGAAAATCTCACATAAAAGATATGCACAATGAATGGATTCAATGCTTATAAATATGATTCAAACAAAGTACAAACCTCTTGGGAGGCATTCTATCACATTGCCTTGATTGGTTTGTTTTTCATGGTTGCTTAGGTCTATGTTTATTGTGCAATAAGGAGAAACGGAGATCATCAAATAGCAGAATCCCAACTGATATGTTTGTTGATTGAACACAAAAGTGATCATTATCAATTACATCTACAAAATCAACATTATCATCAATTACATGTACAAAATCAGGATTGTTACCAATTACATCTACGAAATCAAAGTTCCCATCTAAGTTCCTCAATCTTTCCATAATCATTCATAGAACAAGACTTAATTGAATATTGTAATTAAAAGTCAGAGTTCAGTCTAAGAAGGTGATTTTTTATACAACCATACACCCACAAAGACTTGATTAAAGATTGTGATAGAATAATCTAGTCAATAAAACCTGTCTTTGTCCAGATTGAATTGCGAACCCGGCTGAGATCTCTGCCTTTGAGAGTCCTTCCAGCCCCTTCATAGACTGAAAATGGAGTCAGTTGGCTCCTGGAAAGTTGCTTGGCAATGAGCTCATGAGGTGGGATCCTTTCCTTATAATCCCCATCAACAATATTATCATCATCACTCCAAAAATCATTCCCTGCCTCTTTCACTCTTCTACAATTCTCACTCTGGAGTATCTGAGGCAAATCAGGGATATTAACAGGAATAGACTGATACTCAATTCTAGGGCTGCCATTTTCATCATCATGATTCCCACTTGTGGGAATGCTCATTCTTTTACTAGAATTATTTGTACCAATCCTCTCCTTGCTACCTTTTCTGCACACTATATTGCTCCTTGATTCATTTTCATAAGAGCCCACATGTTTGGCCTCTGTATCACAAACGCCCCACACTTCCTCCTCAGCAAACTCATCAACTTCCTTTGTATTCTCCATACTCTTGGAGCTCTGAAACCCAGAAAGCTTGGTCTTCTGACCTGAAATTTCACACTTCTTAAGTGTACACCTTCCCAACACAGAATTGGTCCAATCCATGAAATTCGATCTTTATTCCGAAATATTTCTTCAAATTTCCTTGACCACAACTCCTGCTTACTGTAAACCAACCTACCCAGATAGCCAGATCAGAGCAGCCTGAGATCTCCAACACACAGAGTTGCGTAAGTTTAGATCCTTCAGTATAATTTCAATGCTACCATTGGCAACGGTATTCTTAAAAATCTTCAGGACCCATATTCTAATCGCTCTAAATCAGCCTACCCAAATAGTCAGATTGGATCAATCTTATATTTCTGTTCCACCCAGATGAGTTTCTCTTTTACTTTCAAAAGTTTCACAAAAATTAGTCACTACCCACTAATTTTAACAAGTTTTAGCCTAAAATAGAGCAATTTTGAAGGGATTGCTAGCCCAAAATCTGCAGAAGATAAAGGCAATAAGTAAACATTTCCTTGTATTTCCACATTAACGAAACTCAATTATTTTTCCGAATAGGATATGAACTAGGGAACACGTTGCCACCTTTGCCTCCTCAATACAAAATATCATCAGAGGCCCACATTGATAATAAATAATAAATCAAAATTGTGGAGAGAATGGTCTGGGTATTCGGATAACTATAAGGAAGTCTATCCTTTTGTAAAGTACAGCCAGATGGTTAGCAGCTTCGGATGTCATGATATGGTTGCTTTACAACTGCTATTCATTTGGATATACCTTATCTTGGCATCTCCTAGTTTCTCTTTCTTCAACGTATTCAGTCGTACGAGTCTTTTGAGGATAGACATAGGAATTTTAGAAGATTTTTAAATATATTAATATATTGATAAATTGGATATTTTGTGTGAAGTGGGTTTCTTATCTAATGTCATTTATTTACATTTTATACATATTCTTATGTATTTATTCTAAGATCAATCTATTTGCACATATCTACATAATCATCTTATGTACATATGTTGCCTACTTTGATTTGGACCTTTCATATTCTAGGTCAATTTTATGGTCATGAGGATGTTCTCATGATCATAGACTCATCCTTCCCAAGTTCAAAGTTAAAGTTGGTTGACTCTTGTCCATACTTTTCCCACCTAGACTAGACCAAACACAAATTTATGTGATATGTTGTTACGTCCTTGTATTTAAAGGAATTTAATGCATTCTTTCTAATCATCCAACAAGAATAAGTCTTCTCTCATTCTAAGAAGCACATAAATTTGGATTTGGTGCATTGCAAGAAACCTAGATCTACACTATTATCCTAGTAGTATATGCATGTCTAAAGAATATTGTTTTAAAATATTATATACACTTATCCATGTGATGACCTATAATATGTCTCCTAATGGCACAATGGCAACCCTATCAAGACATTTATAAATACTCCTTGGGTAAACCACAATAGTGGGTTACAATTTTTTGAACAGAAGAAAAATTAGAAATTCTCATAAAAAATTTAAAATGGTTTACCTCTTCTAATGAAGGGGGTTCGAATGAACCACCCCCCTTCTAATGAACCCTCCCCCCTTCTAATGAACCACCCTCCCTTCTAATGAACCCTCTTTTGCACCATATAAGGGGGGTTCTAATGAACCCCCTTTTTTCACCTTCCCCTCCACCATTTCAAAATTTATGCATTTTTTTGACTATCGAAGCTTCGGAAGGAGGTGCAAATGGAGTCAAATTGATAAACCAAGTTGGATGATTGTAGTGATCGAAATGTGCTTTCCAACAACTATAAATTTAATATATTTTGTTTTTATTTTATATTTTATTTTTTAGTTTTACTGTACATAGGTTTTTCACCTAACCTCAAATTCGATGAAAAATCATTGTGGAAAAATAGTAAATTTGAGGAAAAAAAATTGAAAATATATATCCTCTAGGTATTGATGTCTCGTTCTAACAAAAAAAAAATTGAATTTCAATACATACCAAAAAAGTTATGCGTGCCGAAGTGCACCTATGTCTAAATTGTAAATGTTTTGACTTCAAAACTTAATTAAAAAAAAAATATTCAACAAAACGTTATGAAACAAAATGAAACCAATAGATACCAGTGTTAGCAACCTAAATTAAAAAGAATCAAAATTTTATCCTTTGTAGAAAAAAAGTTATGCGTGTCGAAGTACACATCACTTTTAAAAAATGTTGTTTACTATTAAAAACTAGTTATCAAAGGAGACAAAAAAAAAAACAATTTAATTCCAATTTTTTTAAAAAAAATATATTTAAAATCTACTACGCATAAAAATCCACAAATCACTAGTTTACATCATTTCTCAAATCTCTAATAGTTTTGCCTACTATATGTCGAAGTGAAGTTTTCTCCTAAAAATGTTGATTTCAATGTCAAGTTTCTCTCAAAAATGTTGGATTTTAAAAGATAGAGAATGCAAAGGCACACCAGGTGCTTTGAAGAAGCAAACTCTAGAATGCAGATGAACAAACCAAACTCAAAGGACTAGTCTACACTCATTAGCTTGACCCTAACTTGTCAAGTTTTCCTTTGGTAGAATACAAACCAAACACATATTCTATGATATTTTAGTAACAAAGAAATCACATTTCCAAGTCATGATATTTAATTATTTCATTATTCAGGAAGTGGAATTAATTATTTAGTCATATAGCTAAGCACTCTCATTCACTACATTTTATTTCCTTTTTGTTTTTTTTACAAATGATGTAATTTATCAACCCAAATGATTATTAATTTATTCTTACATATTCACATCTTATTATTAGATTAGCCTAAGTAATACCTGTACACATATTAGTGGTTTACAATTTTGAGAGGAACTAATTTTTAGCCTAAATCTCACATATTTTAGAAAAATATATCGATTTAAGCCTTAAAAGTTCCATTTTAAGGATTCCAATTGAAGAGGGTTTGATCAAATCACCTAGATCAAACCCCCTTGGATAGAACTTCGCTAGTTTTAAACCATACCTATAAATGTGTCTCCTTTACACCTATCAAAATGCTGATAAAAAATCACTTTGATTTAGATTTTGGGAGATTAAATGAATTCATTTAAAATTTATTTGAAATGATTATTGTATTCCTCATAACAAGCTATCCAATGAAATATATAATTTTAATATGTTTTGGTTTTGTTATGTATTTGTTTTTAAGTTTTATTAAAATTACAGCTCTTTCATCGAAATGAATTTCTTTTGTTCTTCACATGTGGAAAAATAGAAGATCAAAAAATTGAAAAAAATATGAGTGCACCAGATATTGAAGTCCTTTGATCCAACAAAATAAATAAAAAATTGACATATACAAAAAAGTTACATCGCTATAAGCAATGGTCATGGTTCCAATTGTAATTCGCTTGACTTTAAACTCTGATTAAGAAAAAAATGCTTCATTCAATAAAAAACTATCTAACCAAGTGGAAGCACTAGATATCAGAGTTAAAAAATCTAAATTTGAAAGAATTATAATTTTATCCTTCATGGAAAAGTTATGCTTTATACTCTGGCAGGCCACTTTTAAAAATGTTGTTTTCTAAAAATCTATTTTCATGGGAGATGGAAAAAGAAGTGCAATTTGATTCCAACAATTTTGAAAAAAAATATTTCTAGAATCTAGCTTACAAAATTTTACGAGACTTAGTTTGCAATCTATCTCTCCTCCTTCAAAATTCCTCTCATAGCTTATAATTATTAAAAGCCCTAATGAATATTTAGTTAAAAAATAATAATTTCAGTTGTCCAATTTGGCCAAAAAATTCAAACCACTTCATTATGGATCACATACCTGCTAGTTTATTTTCCTTTTATAGTATCACAAGTTGTATAGCTCCTACAATTTTTAGACTATAAGTTACACCCACTTTACCGTCCACTCCCATAAAAAAATTTAGGTTCCACCTATATTATTTTCTTTTCTCCAATCCAAGTTCCATATTACGTCAATATTATTATCTCAAATCTTATATTTTTACTAACATCTCTTCACCTTCACATGATTAAATCATATTTTTTTATCTTTGATGTTTCAAACTTAAGCATGATTTTTTTGTCATAAAATTAAAAATAAATAGGTAGAAAAATGACCATGATACTATATTCTACTTCAACTAAAATGACTCTTTAGTCATGAACTAATGTTACAAATTTTGAAGATAAAATATAGTCAAAACCCCACCATTTCAAATTTTCTTCTCTTTAAAAATAAGAAACTAACCTTTCTTGAGAGTTAGATACTAAGTTTTCAAAACATTCTACATAATTTTTTTTCTCTTCATAAATTCCTTGCAAGCTCTCCATTCATGTTTATCTACACAGAACTCATAGGAGATATATGCCTATTGGATCACTATTAAAGAATTATTGTTGTAAATTTTATCTTTTTTATAGGCTTATGGGATCTCCATTCACAATGTAAAGGATTGAAGCCTTCTTAGGTAAAAACTATTTGTTTTTTTGCTAATTTATTCATGATCTTATAACATTTTAAAAATGTTTTTATTATTTTTTGTTAAGATCATTAATTATTCTACAACATTTATTCTATAAGAGAGAAGATAATAAAAGACAATAAACATGAAATCAAGTGAAATTCATGAGCATTAAGTTTAGAAATGAGAAAGTATGATATATATTCCACATTTGTTAACAATAGACAAAGTGAAAAAGTACAAAGATAATTTAATCCTCAATGATAACATTGGAAATTGGTGTAAATAAGAAGAAAAAATAATAATTAATGACTCCATAATCTTATTGTAATGTGAATATAGTTTCATACTAATATTTTTCATTTTCTATGGAGCCTAAGATTTCATTAGATGCAAAAATCAATAATTTGCACTTGTGTGCAGTGTTTTTCTATCTAACTACACAAATGAAAATCAAATGCAAAGGAAAAAAAAACAACAAGATTAGCCTAGTTGAATCTTGAAAAGAGAAAATAAGAACACAAATACAAATTATACCTTGTCAAAATTGATAAGTGGTTGGCCCTTTGTTGAGTTGATTTGTATGCTCCTTGTGTGATCAAATGTTATGCAACTCAGCTTAAAATGATGATGGATGTGAGATGAATTCAATGCAAGTGATAAAAATGAATTGAAATGCACAATGAAGGCTCAAAAGTTGTAGCAATGGAGGTAGTGAGTGCTTGAGAGTTTGAAGGCTAAGTGTTAGAATAAATGTAATTGGCTAATTATTTATCCAATTTGGAGTGCATAAAACAGAGGGCTAGGATTAAAATTAGGTTTGGGAGATCAATGGTTGAGATGCCTCGAGGCATCTCAACACATGTGATGAAGACATGTGTCTTCCTATGTTGAAGGGGGGAAGTGATGTGGAGATGAGGTGGCTCCCAAGTGGAGGTACTTTGAAGTACCTTGGGGAGAGGAAAAGGATTGACTTGTCTTATCCTTCGCTAAAACTATGGAAGGATGTGACAAGTTAAATCTTTCTAGATTTTGGAGAAGGGTATTGGGAAGAGCAAGAGGAATTAAAAGTTCCCCTTGTAAGGACATTGGGAAGAACAGGGGGAATTAAAAATTCCCCTTTTAAGGGCATTGGGAAGAACAAGGGGAATTAAAAATTTCCCTTCTAAGGAAATTAGCATTGGGGGAGAATAAAGTGGAATTTAAAATTTCACATGGGATTTCTAGGAATTAAAAATTCCAAGTTGGCATGTTGGGGAAATAAACAAAGAATTAAAAATTCATTGGGGGGTGTGGATTGCTTCTCCAAAAGGAGAAATCATTTGAGAAGGTTGACTAAGGTACTCATGCCATAAATGGCAAGAGACATAGGTTAGGGGCTAATTAATTATGAATAGTGGTTGTGCATTTGATTAGGCAGACTAATAACAAGATTAGGGCCATGTGGCAAAATATGGAGGATGTGACATGTGGAGAGAGAAAGAGAATTAAGAATTTTCTTTAATTCATGTGGATCAAAATGACCAAATTAAATAAATTGGTATATTTATTTAATTTGGAGAGGAAAGGAGGTAAAGTATTTAATTAAATAATTAAACTCTTGATGGAATATTAGGGACTGTAAGATAAATATTAATCAAATAATCAATTATTTAATTAATATGGATAGGAAGATGGGATTAGAAGAATATAAGGGTAAATTTGACCATATGGTAGTGGCAAAATTTAGGTGTTTACATTTTCCCCTCTTTGAAATGTCATTAAAATAATGATGTTTTGAAGGAAAAAAATAGATGAATAGATGGAGGAAAAAGACTACAAGATGCCCCGGTATGATCAGAAGAATTATGAGGAGGAAAATGAAGAAAATATGAAGGGTTATGCCCCCTCAAGAGGGAGGGTGGGGAAAAAGGGGCCCTAGGAGGTGTCTCGATATGAAGAAAAGGAGGGTACCATGAAAACGGTGATGAAAACTGGTGAAAAATAGCTTTTGAATGAAGGAAAATGAACTCACAAGGTGTAAATGGCAGTCAAATGAAGAAATTGCATTAGAAAAGGTAAAAAGGAGGAAGGTT
>VDFB02201768.1:15207-31643 GCA_007258455.2 Sequoia sempervirens | reverse complement strand
CATCGTCAAAACACCCTACTTTGACAGCTGATAACTGGAGCTGGGATGACCCGATCCTGGCATTATATGTTTTAACGGACAACCAGGAGGGACCTCAAGAGAAGTCACTGGAGGTGTCGAGGCAAGAAAACTGCTTCTAAGACCTCAAATACTCCAGTGCGTATTTTTAATATGTTTACCGCTCCCAGACTTGGCCATTTTTCGGACGTTTTCACCTTGAAATATGACACCAAAGACCTCGCACGCACGAGCGACTGCCAAATGCTGAAGGCTGATGACTATGCTCGTTGGATAGATAAATTGATTACGCTCAATAGTCGTGAAGACTTCGAACGCGAATGGGCTCATCTGATCAGTCTAAAGGCTAGGCGCCTAAAGACCATGAAAATGCACTGAAAACCATTTGTTGGTTCCGCCCGGAAAATTACGTGCTTAGTAGAATCTCCGCCACGACCACCAGGAACGTCGGATCGACAAGCTGAATGATGCATCGCGAAGCTGGACAAGAATACTACTGATGTCATGAAGATCCTGTCTGCAAATTCTGGCATCTGAGGGGTCCTTTAAGCCAGCGCCCCTGGCTTGTACTTGCACTGGGCAAAAATGGAGAAGCTCGGAAATGTGAAAACTCCATTTTAAGCTGTTCTTCGGACGACTGCCGCCTGAACTCTGAGAGTCGGATGACTGCGATTGATATCTCGTCGAATAAGCAGACTAGCTGTGAACAATTGAATGTCTTCTAAGAATCCAAACCCATTGTGTTTTACCCCGCTTTGAATGGGCCGTGCTAGAGGCTGCTTTTGCCCGGAAAAGAGCAAAATTTCCATCTCCCAAAAATTTAGGGATTTTACCTTCTGTCGTGAATAACTGGAGCCGTGAGTCTCGGAACGCCTCGCTGGATAGCTCGACGGATAGCCAGGCTGATTCTGAAGAGATTGACTGGATGCTTGAGCACTTCAGACAAGATCTTGACCTCCAAAAAACTGGGCGCCCCTGAGCTATACTTGCACTTTGAGCTTTTCCTTTGAAAAATCTCCATGATTTGAGCTCTAAAAACTCTGTTTCGATCATTGAAATGACCGTCTGCAATATGAAATGCCGTCGTGAGATGCTCCTCCATCGTGAAAATCTTCATTTTGAGTCTCTGCTTCAGGTTTTGATCAATATAACTGACATTGACTGACAAACTATTGACAATAACTCCATGCTTGACATTGCCCAAAACTGTGTTTCACAACATTTTAGCAAGGTTTAGACTTTAAAATGCAAAATGCCTTAATGAAGCAAAAAAATTTGGTTTGGGTACAACATTAGGCTCCGACTGGTGACCATGTCGGATACCTACGGCATAGGAGAACCTAAGAATCTCAGTGTTAAGTAGACCAGTGTTTTATAATTGGGCATTGGAGTCAGGACTTTTCCCTATTCACCTAAAACTTTGGAGTTTCCTAAAAACCTAACCTAGAAATCACCTAAAACAAGACTACCTAAATCACCTAAAACACGACAAAACGTCACAAAACGGGGAAATACAATACGACATAACGATAAAGCATAAAAATTACTTAAAGAAAACTAACTCCACCCCCGAAGAGATGAAGTGCTTTGGATATTATTTGCTGCATGGCAGCGAGAAGAGCCTCCCACCAATGTCGTTTCTGCCTGAAAGGCTTGACTTCTCTTCTGATGGGAATTGCAGGAGGCAATCCTTCTGGAATGAAGATTCTCAGGTATTCACATATCCATGCAAAGGTACTCTGACAAAAGTTGGAATATGATGCAAATGGGAACACTGATATCCCTGAGTCATTAGTTCTATTGTAGTTCCTCCTTGGGATGTCGAATTCTTCAAACCAGTCGATCGAGTTCCAAACTCGATTTCTGTAATGCCGTAGGTGATCTTTTCTGATCTGATAATATCCTTTGACTGGCTCATTGATCAGCTCTACATCACCTTTAACACATAGGAGTTTGATTCCCATGTTTTCGGCATCTTTGAGGCCTTGCAAAAGCACCTCTTTTTCAGTTTCAGTGAATTCCAATTGTAGACAATTTGCAACTGGGTTCAACTGTCCTTTAGGGGATATGATCAATTCCCCTACTTCTAAAAATGTATCTGAACAATCTCCATCTAACTGTATTGTCCATGACTTTGTCTTCTCTGTCGGTCTCTTTTCAGAACAAGCAATGTTCTGGTCTTTAGCTTTTATTTCTGACAGAGTTACATAATTACCAGGATCCGTTTCAGGCTTTGCTTTTGCTGGAACATTTGACTTGAGAACAGCCTGCTTCTTTACGACCTTGAGAATCTGATCTAATTCTTCTGGATGATCCTGAAGATATTCCAGTTGCGAGATTTGTACCTTGGTCTTCATCATGGAAGCTACGATGTCAAAATTTGCTGAAGACGTCTCTTGAGCAACTGTCATAGTAATCGCATGTGAAGATTTGGGTTTAGAAGTGAAAGGCACTTCTTCACCCTCTTCGTTTGATTTCCGCCTTTCTTCCTCTTCTTTATGTGTTTTAAAGTGCTGATCACATGTAAACACAGGAGGAGTGTACCGACGGTATTCTTCTTCTTCTTCTTGATTTACGGGTTCTTCATCAAAGTATCCTGCTGCGGAGTCACCATCGAAGTTGTCCATCTGTGGTAAAACAACCTTCGAACTTGGTGTTGGTACAAAACTATAACTGGGAGCAGCTTCAGTGTATCCCATGATTTGGATCATTCTCAGGTTCTCTGGACATGTGGATCCGGTATGTTCATAAGAATCATGGAAAGGACAAAATACTGCACTGTGTGCAGCCTCAATCATTGATCTTGGTGGAGATATCGGCAACCATGGCTGAAGATTGTCTCTCTTTGGCTGGTACGGTTGCTGAACTGGAGATCTGATAGAATCTATTTTCATCAAGCCGGAAGTGATCATATTATCTTCCAACTCAATGGCGTGTTCTTGTGCACTCTTCAACTTTGTTGCTTTGGCCGTCTTGAGGAAGAAGGCTATCTCTGATGGAAGAGCATTTATGAAACAGCTTATCAGAATCTCCGGTGATGGATCGAATGTAGAAGAAACTCTTGTAACAAGACGATTAAATCTTGCCACAAAATCCCTCATGTGTTCTTTGTGCTCCATCTTTGAATTTGTAAGTTGGGCGAACAACATATGATTGTCTTCAACGGGCTTGAATCTCGCTAAAAACTTCTCGCTCATAGTTGCCCAACTTGTGATACTGCTTGGCGCCAAGTGATTGAACCAGTCGGCAGCATTTCCCACAAGAGTCTCGACAAAGAGACGCACCGCGATGTCTTCATGCTCCAGGTGCAAGACAGCGCAAGCCGTTGTGAAAGCAGAAAAATGGTCCTCCGGGTGTTGAGTTCCATCGCCTTGAAACCGAGGAAAACGCTTCTGACCTTTAGTAACTCATGATTTACCCCAAAAGCCAAAGGTCCAATGTTATTACCCCTGCAAAGTGGACGCCGGGTCAGTATTATTGTTGTTATCATCCATCCATTGCTTCTATGTGGATCATGCAATCGGATGCCGTGAGTGTGATTCCCGCGGAAATGTGCCGCTTAGTTTTTCTTGAAGTTTTGCCTCGCGGCTCCCCACTTGCATGCCAGAAAACTGCTATATGAAAATCTAACACCTCCGAGTGCGTTTGTAATGACAGCTATGTACACTACGCGAATGAGTGCTCTTCAAATTAGAGGGGAAGCCCTCGCTAGCCGAATGCATGAAAAAGAAAAGTAATCTAAGTCCTATCTTTATTCTCACCGAAGAGGCAATAAGGTTAAGAAAATCCAAGAACGCTGTAGCTAAGGGATTCTTTCTCGCTCTCAAGCAGATCAAGAACTGGCTAACCAAGCTAACTACTTTAAATTCATCCGCCTTTCAAGAAAACGGTGAGCATGAGGAAATGGGATGGTGGATTGACTATCGGACGATAAGCATGTTTAGACTCTCTACTTGAGGGCAAGGTGGCACAACTATCATCTCAATCTAAACAAGCTTATTGGGCACAACAGATTTAAGAATTCACTAAGACGATCTTATGGAACCCTGTGTGGCATAACACTCGATCGAAACAGCAAAGCCTTCACAAAACAGCCTTTATCTTTATAATCTCACGAAACCCTATGTGGCATAACCTTTGATTATATTGATAAAGATTCACGAAACAGATTTATCGCTGCAACTTCTCGAAACCCTATGTGGCATAACGATCGATCACAATGGTAAATTAACACAAAACAACCTTATCACCTCAATCTCTTGGAACCCTATGTGGCATAACAATTGATTTCAATGATAAAGATGTTCAAACAGATCTAACTATGGGAGGAATTTACCACGCCAATCTTATGGAACCCTATGTGGCATAACACTTGATTGAAAGTAGTAAGACTTCAAGAAAAACGATTTTATCATCACAACTAAATAAACCCTATGGTATAACACTTGATTGAAATGATAAAAAGATTCAATAAGACACAAAGAATCCACCATTACAATTGCATGAAACCCTATGTGGTATAACACTCCTAATCATAATAGCTTAAGACACATGAACAAATACCAAAAGAGCAATATTGAGGGCAAGGTAGGCGCAGATATATTTCTCTCTCAAGCAAAGTTATTTACAAATGAGCTGTAGTTTTATTTATATACATCAAGGTGGAACCCTAAATCACCTTTGTGTCATCTACGCTTGCAATGCATGCAAGCAATGCCAAACCCTCACTATGAATCCATACAAATAACCTGAAACTACCCTCAGTTTGACTGAAACATCTAATCTAAAAATGGACAATTGTGCGAGCATGCACGTCCTTATTGAAAACAAGTTAACTGGAAGACTACCATCAGTTAACGAAAAACCCTAAAAGAAACTCCAAGTGAACAAGATGAATCTCAGAATAGATATGCATGAGGTGAGACAGCCAGTTAACTTGAAAGGGTAATGCCAAGTTAACTCCTGTGTGTAATGTCTATCCCGAGAGGTGGAAACTGAAGTCTACTAGTCGTGATCTCGAGCAAACAATCCCTCAACGAGGCTGTCAACTGCATCAGCATCTGAAAGTCAGCAACTTGAGCAATCTTGGCAATCTTTGCACACTCGAACTAGCATTTGACTGACTTATAGCTTTGGCGGCTCCGTAACTGAAGTGATGGCTTACTTCATCTCTTCCGCAGCTTGATACAACCGGGTCTCTTCGATGAAGCCGCGAATTAAACCAATTTGGTCTTGAATTCAACTGCGGTGTAATGCTTCTTCAAAACTCGCTCGCTGGATCGCGGAACACGTGGCTATATTCCCAACGCTAATTTTTCCTCGAAAACTAAAATAGCTTGCCATTTGGTGGGCTAAAAATAGCCCTTCAAGAGTTAGAGTTTTCTAAAATCTGAGATATGGCTTTGTCCGTAAGAAGATTCTAAGACAACCCAGAACGTCAGAAATGCGAAAATTTGACTTCTACTCGACCATGCAAGGAATTTTCAGTTGAGAAAATTAGAGCCTCGAGAACTGATGTTCTAGAGTAAATTTTCCTGAAAAATTCTGGCACATGGGTTTTCTCGAGGAAGCTATTTTGAATCAACCCAGATGATTTGTTTTGCCAAAAGTTGCCAATTCTTCAAACATGCGAAAGAATTTAAGACGAGAAATAGAAGAATTTGAAGATTTAAGAAAGAAGTTTACCGCTAAAATCTTATCTTGTTCAAGTCTCACATAATTCTCGACTTGTAACTAAGTATGAGGGAGATAAGATTGAGATGAGAAAAACATAAGTAAACCAGCTTCTACTTGAGCTTCCATAGATAGCGTACGCGGACAAAATATCCTGTAATAATTTGTGAAACGAATCGCACTCCTTCATATACATCGGGGGTCCATTGATGAAAAGGAACTAGAGAAAGCTTGAATGCAATTCCTACCGTTATAGATAGAAGTGCAATCCAAATTCCTGGAGAGTTATACATTTGTGTATTGATAAGACCATTGGCTATTTCTTGAAGCTCAATCTCTCCTCCAGATAGACCATATAGCCAAGAAAGACCATAAACAAGAATGGAAGAACTTGTTCCACCCATAAGTAAATATTTCATAATAGCCTCATTAGACCGTACATCTCTCTTGGTATATCCAGATAATAGGTAAGAACATAGACTTAAACATTCTAAAGCTACGAAGATAGTTGCTACGTCATTAGCACCACATAAAAACATTCCTCCTAGAGTAGCTGTTAATATGAATAACAAAAACTCTGTTACAGCCATTTCTGTACATTGAATGTATTCCACGGATAGAGGAATACATAAAGTGGAACATAATAAAATGAGAAACCGAAATATTTTATTAAAATTGTTTGTTTGAAAATTACCAAAAAAACTGATCGTAGGTTCTTCTCTCCATTGAAATAACAGAACCGCTATGCTTAGCACTAAACTTGTTAAAGAGATGAAATAGAACCAAGTTGTCTTTTTCTGATCAGAAATGAAATCGATAACTAGAAGAAGAAATAGGCTGAAAATCAAGATATTTCTGGAAAAATGGAACTTCCATAGAAGAGAAGCAAATGAAATTCTTTCATAAAAATGATTTAAAGGTATTAATTGAAAACGAATTTTTCATTTTGGCCGGATCATGATTTAGTAACTTCAATTAATCTTCGAGAAACATTTTCTTCCATTTACATTTATAATAAACCTAATGGATAAGATTGAATATTGATAATCTCCTTATTATCATTTATCTATGATTTATTTTTCATTCTTCTTTTCCTTTCGTTTTCGTTCCAATAAAATTTGTATAAATTTTGATAAAGTAAGTTTTCTTTTATTGATCAGAATAGAATAGATCTATTTATATATTAATGGTAATGTGCAAAAGCTTTATTGGATTCTGCCATTTTATGAATCTCTTCCTTCTTGCGTATAGCATTGCCTTTCTCTCTGGCAGCATCCATTATTTCGTAACTCAATTTGAAATGCATATTTCGACCAGAACGTTTTCGGGATGACTCTAATAACCAACGAATAGCAAGTATTTTTCCTTCTTTATTTTTTATTTCAATGGGAACTTGATAAGTGGATCCACTTACACGTCTTGATTTTACTATCAATTTGGGAGTTAATTTGTGTATTGCTTGACGTAGAACAATTAGTGGATTTTTCTCTGTTTTTTGTTGAATCTTTTTTAGAGATTGATAAAAAATTCGATAAGCTAATGATTTTTCCTCATGGTTTAAGAATAATGACATCATGTTAACTAATCGGATTATGATAACCTGATCAAATTTCTTAATTTCTTTTCTACAATACTTTATGACATGAGGTGAAAAGCATCTATAACTGGCTCTCATAAAGACTAATAATTACTTCATTTATTTCGGCTTTACAAATGATTGTCGATGAAGAATTTGCCTTTGCTTTGAAAATTCGCCCTTTGCTTGAGAAATACGAATTTGCCTTGAAGATACGCCTTTGCCTTGAAGAGATATGAATTTTGCTTGAAAAATACGCCTTGTGAATGAAGAAAAACGAATTTTGCTCAAAAATACGACTTTGCTTTGAAGAAAAACGAATTTTGCTCAAAACATGCCTTTGCTTTTGTATTGAAAACGAATTTGCTTCAAAATTGAATTTCTCTTAAGAAAAACGAATTTCTCTTTAGCTTTGTGAATAATAAATGAAGATGGCGCCATGCTTAAAGAAGATGAAATTCGCATCAATCTGACAACTGCAAGATTTAAAACCTCAGCTGAAAATAGAAGCCTTTCAATTGGACCATTTCAGTTGAAGTGCCACTGACTGGAAGTTCAAAAATAAATAATAATAAAATATTTATTATGCAATAGCAAAGGCGCCAAAAATAGAAATCGCCACTCAATGCTAAAATATGCAAAATATTTGAAACTCTAGTTGACAATTGAATGAAGCTTTAGGCTTCACCGTTGGACTTCACCGATTCCGAAAAGTCATCATTTGAGCTTATAAGCGTTCATTTGCTCAAGATTTTACACTTTTTATTAACTTCCTATTTTATAGCTGACAACACTGTCACGACTGGCCAACTTCGACACTAATTTCCGGGTGATCGGGTGATGCTAAGACTGATCTAGAGAATTCATCGGAAAGCCTACTGAACAAGGAAGAAATGTCTGCTGGGAGACACTACTGCAAAATCCATCGTTTAACCCCTTGAAAAATTAGGCACCCCTGATTAAATTCATTTACGGGTTCTAGACTTGACCATTTTCCTAAACTGCCATCTGATACTTCAAACGGCTATTGACGGTGAATGGTGAACCTTGCTGATACGAGACGAAGCTCACGGCATGACTGGAGATATTCCGCATCCGATGACTGCTCACACGACAACTGAAAGCTGTGTTAAGGGCCTCAAAAAGAAAAGCACCCCTGACTCAAGGTTGCACTTTGGACATTTCAACGAAAATCAAACGTCGTCAAAATACCCTACTTTGACAGCTGATATCTGGAGCTGGGATGACCCGATTCAAGCGTTATCTGTTTTAACGGATGTGCCTGTGGAGGGCCCTCGTTATAGAAATCACTGAGGTAACGTAAGAAAACCGCTTCTAAGACCTCAAATTCTCCAGCGCATTTTAATATGTTTACCGCTTCCCGCACTTAGCCATTTTTTCTGGACAAGCACCTTTGAAATATGACACCAAAGACCTCGCGACGACGGTTTAATCGCCAAATGTCAAGGCTTCATTCCGGGCTATGCTCGTTGGATAGATAAATTGATAACGCTCAATAGTCGTGAAGACTTCGAACGCGAACAGGCTCATCTGACCAGTCTAAAGGCTAGGCGCCTTAAGACCATAAAAATGCACTGAAAACCCTTTGTTGGTTCCGCCCGTAAAATTACGTGCTTGGTAGAATCTCCGCCACGACCACCAGGAACGTCGGATCGACAAGCTGAATGATGCATCGCGGAGCTGGACTAGAATACTACTGATGTCATGAAGATTCCGTCTACAAATTTTGGCATCTGGAGGGTCCTTTAAGCCAGCGCCCCTGGCTTGTACTTGCACTGGGCAAAAACGGAGAAGCTCGAAAACGTGAAAACTCCATTTTAGGCTGATCTTCGGACGACTGCCGCCTGAACTCTGAGAGTCGGATGACTATGCTTGATATCTCGTCGGATAAGCAGACTAGCTGTGAACAAATTGACTGCATCCGCAACAAAACCGGCTGAAAGATTTACCCCTCGCTTTGAAATGGGCGCCAAGCTAGAGGTATGCTTTTGCCCGAAAAGAGCAAAATTTTATCTCTAAAAATTTAGGATTTTACTTCGCCGTGGAATAACCGGAGCCGGGTGAGTCTCGAATGCTTCTACTGATAGTCGACGGGATACGCCGATTCTCAAGAGATTGATCGATTGGAGCACTTCGATAAGATCTTGACCTCCAAAAACTGGCTTCCGGAAGCTATACTTGCACTTTTGAGGCTTTTCTCCTCAAAAATTCACGATTTGATCATCGAACTCTGTCTCTATCATTGAAATGACCGTCTGCAATACTCCTCCATCGTGAAGATCTTCATTTTGAGTCTCTGCTTCAGGTTCTGACCAATATAACTGACTTTGACTGACAAATTATTGACAAAAACTCCATGCTTGACATTGCCCAAACGGCATTTTACAACATTTTAGCTGAAGCTTTAGACTCTTTAAAATGCAAAATGCCTTGATGAAGCAAAAATTTGGTTTTGGGTACAACATTAGGCTCCGTCTGGTGACCATGTCGGATACCTACAGCATAGGAGAACCTAAGAATCTCAATGTTAAGTAGACCAGTGACTTTATAATTGGGCATTGGAGTCAGGATTTTCCCTAATCACCTAAAAACATCGGAGTTTCCTAAAAACCTATCCTAAAAATCACCTAAAACAAGACTACCTAGATCACCTAAAACACGACAAAACGTCACAAAACGGGGAAATACAATACGACATAACGATAAAGCATAAAAATTACTTAAAGAAAACTAACTCCACCCCCGAAGAGATGAAGTGCTTTGGATATTGTTCGCTGCATGGCAGCGAGAAGAACCTCCCACCAATGTCGTTTCTGCTTAAAAGGCTTAACTTCTCTTCTTCTAGGAATTGCGGGAGGCAATCCCTCTGGAATGAAGATTCTCAGGTATTCATATATCCATGCAAAGGTACTCTGACAAAAGTTAGAATATGATGCAAACGAGAACATTGATATCCCTGAGTCATTAGTTCTATTGTAGTCCATATCCTTGGGATTAAATTCTTCAAACCAAATGATCGAAGTTCCAAACTCTACTGTAATGCCGAGGTGATCTTTTCTAATTTGATAATATCCTTTGATCTGCCTAATGATCAGCTCTACATCACCTTTTAACACATAGGAGTTTGATTCCCATGTCTTCTGCGATCTTTGAGGCCTTGCAAAAGCACCTCTTTTTCAGCTTCAGTGAATTCCAATTGCACAGATGGGTGCAATTGTCCTTTAGGAGATATGATCAATTCCCCTTCTTCTAAAAATGTCGTTGAACAATCTCCATCAAACTTTATTGTCCATGACTTTATTTCCTCTGTCGGTTTCTTTTCAAAACATGCAATGTTATGGTCTTCAACTTTTATCTCTGACAGAGTCGCACAATTACCAGGACCCGTTTCAGACTTTGCTCCTGCCGGAACAGATGACTTGAGCATTGCCTGCTTCTTTGCAACCTTGAGAATCTGATCTACATCTTCAGGATGATTTTGAAGATATTCCATTTGCGAGACTTGTACCTTGGTCTTCATCATGGAAGCTACGATGTCAAAATTTGCTGAAGACGTCTCTTGAGCAACTGGCATAGTAATCGCATGTGAAGATTTGGGTTTAGAAGTGAGAGGCACTTCTTCACCCTCTTCGTTTGATTTCCGCCTTTCTTCTTCTTTCTGTGCTTTGAAATGTTGATCACGTGTAAACACAGGAGGAGTGTACTGACGGTATTCTTCTTCTTCTTCTTGATTTTCGGGTTCTTCATCAAAGTATCCCGCTGCGGAGTCGCCATCAAAGTTGTCCATTTGTGGTAAAACAACCTTCGAACTTGGTGTTGGTACAAAACTATAACTGGGAGCAGCTTCAGTGTATCCCATGATTTGGATCATTCTCAGGTTCTCTGGACATGTGGATCCGGTATGTTCATTAGTGTCATGAAAAGGACAAAATACTACACTGTGTGTAGCCTCAATCATTGATCTTGGTGGAGATACTCCAAGCAACCGCGGGTCAAGATTGTCTCTCTTGGCTTCCGCATTTGGGTCGAATCGAGATCCTGATAGAATCTTATTTTCATCGCTTCCAAGTGACCTGCATTTATCCTCCAACTCAATGGCGTGTTCTTGTGCACTCTTCAACTCTGTCACTTTGGCCGTCTTGAGAAAGAAGGCTATCTCTGATGGAAGAGCATTTATGAAACAACTTATCAGAATCTCTGGTGACGGATCGAATGTAGAAGAAATTCTTGCAACAAGACGGTTAAATCTTGCCACAAAATCCCTCATGTGTTCTTTGTGCTCCATCTTTGAATTTGTGAGCTGGGCGAACAACATATGATTGTCTTCAACGGGCTTGAATCTCACTAAAAACTTCTCGCTCATAGTTTCCCAACTTGTGATACTGCCTGGTGCCAGGTGGTTGAACCAGTCGGCAGCATTTCCCGCAAGAGTCTCGACAAAGAGACGCACCGCGATGTCTTCATGCTCCACATGCAAGACGGCGCAAGCCGTTGTGAACGCAGAAAAATGGTCCTCCGGGTGTTGAGTTCCATCGCCGTGAAACCGAGGAAAACGCTTCCTTGACCCTTTAGGTAACTCATGATTTACCTCAAAAGCCAAAGGTCCAATGTTATTACCCCAAGGTAATGGGGGTGGACGTCGCTTGTCAGCATTATTGTTGTTATCATCCATTGCTTCTGTGTGGATCATGCAATCGGATGCCAGAGTGTCTATCCTGTGAAATAAAAGCGTTTAGCTTTTCTTGAAGTTTTCTTGCTCCCTCAGGCCCTACCTGCGGCTTTAAAATCATGGATGAAATCTAACACCTCGAGTGTGGTTTGTACCGACAGCTATGTACACCACGCAATGAGTGTTCTTTCAAATTAGGAGGGGAAGCTCCCTCGCTTGTGCTCGGAATGGCGGAAAAGAAAAGTAATCTAAGTCCCATCTTTTGTTCTCACCGGAAGAGGCACAAGGTTAAGAAAACCAAGAACGCTATGTACTCTAAGGATTTTCTCTGCTCTCAAGCAGATCAAGAACTACAACTAAGCTAACTACTTTAAATTCATCCATTTCAAGAAAACGTATACGAGGAAATGGAGCGTGGATTGACTATCGGACGATAAACGAGTTTAGACTCTCTACTTGAAGGCAAGGTGGCACAACTATCATCTCAATCTAAACAAGCTTATTGGGCACAACAGATTTAAGAATTCACTAAGACGATCTTATGGAACCCTGTGTGGTATAACACTCGATCGAAACAGCAAAGCCTTCACAAAACAGCCTTTATCTTTATAATCTCACGAAACCCTATGTGGCATAACCTTTGATTATATTGATAAAGATTCACAAAACAGATTTATCGCTGCAACTTCTCGAAACCCTATGTGGCATAACGATCGATCACAATGGTAAATTAACACAAAACAGCCTTATCACCTCAATCTCTTGGAACCCTATGTGGCATAACAATTGATTTCAATGATAAAGATGCTCAAACAGATCTAACTATGGGAGGAATTTACCGCGCCAATCTTATGGAACCCTATGTGGCATAACACTTGATTGAAAGTAGTAAAGACTTCACAAAACGATTTTATCATCACAATCTCACGAAACCCTATGTGGCATAACACTTGATTGAAATGATAAAAGATTCACAAGACAAAGAATCCACCATTACAATTGCATGAAACCCTATGTGGCATAACACTTAATCATAATAGCGAAGACACATGAACAAATACCAAAAGAGCAATATTGAGGGCAAGGTAGGCGCAGCATATATTTCTCTCTCAAGCAAAAGTTATTTACAAATGAGCAAAAGCTCTTATTTATATACATCAAGGTGTAGGGAACCCTAAAATCACCTTGTGTCATCTATAGTTCCTGCAATGCATGCAAGCAATGTGCCAAACCCTAATTAAGTAAACTATACAGTCAACTGGGAAACTACCCTCAGTTTGACTGAAACATCTAATCTAAAAATGGACAATTGTGCGAGCATGCACGTCCTTATTGAAAACAAGTTAACTGGAAGACTACCATCAGTTAACGAAAAACCCTAAAAGAAACTCCAAGTGAACAAGATGAATCTCAGAATAGATATGCATGAGGCGAGACAGCCAGTTAACTTGAAAGGGTAACGCCAAGTTAACTCCTGTGTGTAATGTCTATCCTGAGAGGTGGAAACTGAAGTCTACTAGTCGTAATCTCGAGCAAACAATCCCTCAACGAGGCTGTCAACTGCATCAGCATCTGAAAGTCAGCAACTTGAGCAATCTTGGCAATCTTTGCACACTGAAACTAGCATTTCACTGACTTATAGCTTTGGCGGCTCCGTAACTGAAGTGATGGCGACTATCTCTTCTGCAGCTTGATACAAATCGGTCTCAGCTTTTCTGATGAAGTCATGAATTAAAACCAATTTGGTCTTGAATTCAATCTGTGAGTACTGTTCTCTGAAAAACTCGCCTGTTGACTGTGAACACGGCTATATTCTGACCACTTTTCTGGAAAACTAAAAATAGCTTGCTGAGGCTAAAAATAGCCCTTCGAAGAGTTATTTTCGGCGAAAATCTGAGATATGGGTTTTGTCCGGAAGAAGATTCTAAGACAACCCAGAATGTCAGATTTACGAAAATTTGACTTCTACTCGACCATGCAAGGAATTTTCAGTTGAGAAAATTAGAGCCTCGAGAACTGATGTTCTAGAGTAAATTTTCCCCGAAAATTCTCGCACATGGGTTTTCGAGGAAGCTATTCTCGAATCAACCTGCATTAGATTTGTTTTGCCATTCTTCAAACATGCGAAAAGAATTTAAGATTTAGAAATAGAAGAATTTTAAGATTTAAGAAAGAAGTTTTAGTGCTCGCTTCGCTTAAAATCGCCATCTTGTCCTAAGTCCGATAATTCTCAATTTGTACCGGCATGAGGAGAGATAAGATTGAGATGAGAAAACATAAGTAAACGAGTTTCTACTCTTGAGCTTCCTATAGATAAAGGTAATGGACAAATATCCGGTAATAATTTGTAAAACGAATCGCACTCCTTCATATACATCGGGGGTCCATTGATGAAAAGGAACTAGAGAAAGCTTGAATGCAATTCCTACCGTTATAGATAGAAGTGCAATCCAAATTCCTGGAGAGTTATACATTTGTGTATTTATAAGACCATTGGCTATTTCTTGAAGTTCAATCTCTCCTCCAGATAGACCATATAGCCAAGAAAGACCATAAACAAGAATGGAAGAACTTGTTCCACCCATAAGTAAATATTTCATAATAGCCTCATTAGACCGTACATCTCTCTTGGTATATCCAGATAATAGGTAAGAACATAGACTTAAACATTCTAAAGCTACGAAGATAGTTGCTAAGTCATTAGCACCACATAAAAACATTCCTCCTAGAGTAGCTGTTAATATGAATAACAAAAACTCTGTTACAGCCATTTCTGTACATTGAATGTATTCCACGGATAGAGGAATACATAAAGTGGAACATAATAAAATGAGAAACCGAAATATTTTATTAAAATTGTTTGTTTGGAAATTACCAAAAAAACTGATCGTAGGTTCTTCTCTCCATTGAAATAACAGAACCGCTATGCTTAGCACTAAACTTGTTAAAGAGATGAAATAGAACCAAGTTGTCCTTTTCTGATCAGAAATGAAATCGATAACTAGAAGAAGAAATAGGCTGAAAATCAAGATACATTCTGGAAAAATGGAACTTCCATAGAAGAGAAGCAAATGAAATTCTTTCATAAAAATGATTTAAAGGTATTAATTGAAAACGAAGTTTTCATTTTGGCCGGATCATGATTTAGTAACTTCAATTAATCTTCGAGAAACATTTTCTTCCATTTACATTTATAATAAACCTAATGGATAAGATTGAATATTGATAATCTCCTTATTATCATTTATCTATGATTTATTTTTCATTCTTCTTTTCCTTTCGTTTCCGTTCCAATAAAATTTGTATAAATTTTGATAAAGTAAGTTTTCTTTTATTGATCAGAATGGAATAGATCTATTTATATATTAATGGTAATGTGCAAAAGCTTTATTGGATTCTGCCATTTTATGAATTTCTTCCTTCTTGCGTATAGCATTGCCTTTCTCTCTGGCAGCATCCATTATTTCGTAACTCAATTTGAAATGCATATTTCGACCAGAACGTTTTCGGGATGACTCTAATAACCAACGAATAGCAAGTATTTTTCCTTCTTTATTTTTTATTTCAATTGGAACTTGATAAGTGGATCCACTTACACGTCTTGATTTTACTATCAATTTGGGAGTTAATTTGTGTATTGCTTGACGTAGAACAATTAGTGGATTTTTCTCTGTTTTTTGTTGAATCTTTTTTAGAGATTGATAAAAAATTCGATAAGCTAATGATTTTTTTCCGTGTTTAAGAATACGATTAACGTTCATGTTAACTAATCGATTATGATAAATCGGATCAAATTTCTCAATTTTCTTTTCTACAATACTTTGGCGTGTCATGAGTGTGAAAAAGGTTCATAAATTTATTTCATAAAGACTAATAATTACTTATTTATTTCGGCTTTTACAATGATTGTTGATGAAGAATTTGCCTTTGGTTTGCTAAAATTCGCCTTTGCTTGGAAAAACGAATTTGTCTTGAAGATACGCCTTTGCCTTGAAGAAATATGAATTTTGCTTGAAAAATACGCCTTGTGAATGAAGAAAAACGAATTTTGCTCAAAAATACGCCTTTGCTTTGAAGAAAAACGAATTTTGCTTCAAAATACGCCTTTGCCTTGAAGAAAAACGAATTTTGCTTCAAAATTATGAATTTCTCTTAAGAAAACGAATTTCTCTTTAGCTTTGTGGACATTAAATGAAGATGGCTTATGCTTAAAGAAGATGAAATGATCAACTGGATAACCGCAAGATTTAAACCTCACCGAAAATAGAAGCCTTCGATTATTGCCTTTCGCCTAATCGCCATCGACCGGAAGTTCAAAATAAATAATAATAAAATATTTATTACAATAGCAAAAGGCCAAAATAGAAATCGCCACTTAATGCTAAAATATGCAAAATATTTGAAACTCCAGTTGACAATTGAATGAAGCTTTAGGCTTCACTGTTGGACTTCACCGATTCCGAAAAGTCATCATTCGAG
>VDFB02201768.1:0-15107 GCA_007258455.2 Sequoia sempervirens | reverse complement strand
AAAGTCAGAATATGATGCAAATGGGAAATCTAATATTCCTGAGACATTAGTTCTATTGTAGTCCATCCTTGGAATGTCAAATTCTTCAAACCAGTCGATCGAGTTCCAAACTCGATTTCTGTAATGCCGTAGGTGATCTTTTCTAATCTGATAATATCCTTTGACCGGCTCATCGATCAACTCTATATCACCTTTGACACATAGGAGTTTGATTCCCATGTCTTCGGCATCTTTGAGGCCTTGCAAAAGCACCTCTTTTTCTGCTCCAGTGAATTCCAATTGCTGGAAATGTGCAACTGGGTTCAACTGTTGTTTAGGGGATATGATCAATTCCCCTTCTTCTAAAAATTTATCTGAACAATCTCCATCTAACTGTATTGTCCATGACTTTGTCTCCTCTGTTGGTCTCTTTTCAGAACAAGCAATGTTCTGGTCTTTAGCTTTTATTTCTGATAGAGTTACACAATTACCAGGATCCGTTTCAGGCTTTGCTTTTGCTTGAACATTTGACTTGAGCACAACCTGCTTCTTTGCGACCTTGAGAATCTGATCTAATTCTTCTGGATGATCCTGAAGATATTCCATTTGCGAGATTTGTACCTTGGTCTTCATCATGGAAGCTACGATGTCAAAATTTTTTGAAGACGTCTCTTGAGCAACTGGCATAGTAATCGCATGTGAAGATTTGGGTTTAGAAGTGAGAGGCACTTCTTCACCCTCTTCGTTTGATTTCCGCCTTTCTTCTTCTTCTTTATGTGCTTTAAAGTGCTGATCACATGTAAACACAGGAGGAGTGTACCGACGGTATTCTTCTTCTTCTTCTTGATTTTTGGGTTCTTCATCAAAGTATCCCGCTGCGGAGTCGCCATCGAAGTTGTCCATCTGTGGTAAAACAACCTTCGAACTTGGTGTTGGTACAAAACTATAACTGGGAGCAGCTTCAGTGTATCCCATGATTTGGATCATTCTCAGGTTCTCTGGACATGTGGATCCGGTATGTTCATAAGAATCATGGAAAGGACAAAATACTGCACTGTGTGCAGCCTCAATCATTGATCTTGGTGGAGATATCGGCAACCATGGCTGAAGATTGTCTCTCTTTGGCTGGTACGGTTGCTGAACTGGAGATCTGATAGAATCTATTTTCATCAAGCCAGAAGTGATCATATTATCTTCCAACTCAATGGCGTGTTCTTGTGCACTCTTCAACTCTGTTGCTTTGGCCGTCTTCAGAAAGAAGGCTATCTCTGATGGAAGAGCATTTATGAAACAGCTTATCAGAATCTCCGGTGATGGATCGAATGTAGAAGAAACTCTTGTAACAAGACGATTAAATCTTGCCACAAAATCCCTCATGTGTTCTTTGTGCTCCATCTTTGAATTTGTGAGTTGGGCAAACAACATATGATTGTCTTCAACGGGTTTGAATCTCGCTAAAAACTTCTCGCTCATAGTTGCCCAACTTGTGATACTGCCTGGCGCCAGGTGATTGAACCAATCGGCAGCATTTCCCACAAGAGTCTCGACAAAGAGACGCACTGCGATGTCTTCATGCTCCACGTGCAAGACAGCACAAGCCGTTGTGAATGCAGAAAAATGGTCCTCCGGGTGTTGTGTTCCATCGCCATGAAACCGAGGAAAACGCTTCCTTGACCCTTTCGGTAACTCATGATTTACCTCAAAAGCCAAAGGTCCAATGTTATTACCCCAAGGTAATGGGGGTGGACGTCGCCTGTCAGCATTATTGTTATTATCATCCATTGCTTCTATGTGGATCATGCAATCGGATGCCAGAGTATCTATCCCGCGAAATAAAAGCGTTTAGCTTTTCTTGAAGTTTTCTTGCCTCGTGCCCCACGGTGGGCGCCAGAAAACTGTTGGCGTCAAATCTAACACCTCTGGAGTGCAGGTTTGTACGGACAGCTATGTATTGACCACGCTAATGAGTGCTCTTCAAATTAGAGTAAGCTCCTCTGTGCTGGAATGCATGGAAAAGCAGTGCAATCTAAGTCCTATCTTTGTTCTCACCGAAGAGGTACTGTTAAGAAACCAAGAACGGTGCCTAAGGATTTTCCTCGTTTCAAGCAGACAAGAACTACAACTAAGCTAACTACTTTTTAAATTCATCCGGGCTTCAAGAAACGTAGAGCATGAGGAAATGGAGCAGTGGATTGACTATCGGACGATAAACGCAGTTTAGACTCTCTACTTGAAGGCAAGGTGGCACAACTATCATCTCAATCTAAACCAACTTATTGGGCACAACAGATTTAAGAATTCACTAAGACGATCTTATGGAACCCTGTGTGGCATAACACTCGACCGAAACAACAAAGTCTTCACGAAACAGCCTTTATCTTTATAATCTCATGAAACCCTATGTGGCATAACCTTTGATTATATCGATAAAGATTCACAAAACAGATTTATCGCTGCAACTTCTCGAAACCCTGTGTGGCATAACGATCGATCACAATGATAAATAAACACAAAACAGCCTTATCACCTCAATCTCTTGGAACCCTATGTGGCATAGCAATTGACTTCAATGATACCAAACAACATCTAACTATGGGAGGAATTTACCACGCCAATCTTATGGAACCCTATGTGGCATGTAACACTTGATTGAAAGTAGTAAAGACTTCACAAAACGATTTTCTCATCACAATCTCACGAAACCCTATGTGGCATAACACTTGATTGAAATGATAAAGATTCACAAGACAGAAAGAATCCACCATCACAATTGCATGAAACCCTATGTGGCATAACACTTAATCATAATAGCGAAGACACATGAACAAATACCAAAAGAGCAATATTGAGGGCAAGGTAGGCGCAGCATATATTTCTCTCTCAAGCAAAAAGTTATTTACAAATGAGCATAAGCTCTTATTTATATACATCAAGGTGTAGGGAACCCTAAAATCACCTTGTGTCATCTACAGTTTGCAATGCATGCAAGTCTTGCTGCTAAGCCCTAATGAAGTAAACTATACAGTCAACTAGGAAACTACCCTCGGTTTAACTAAAACATCTAATCTAAAAATGGACAACTGTGCGAGCATGCACGTCCTTATTGAAAACAAGTTAACTGGAAGACTACCATCAGTTAACGAAAAACCCTAAAAGAAACTCCAAGTGAACAAGATGAATCTCAGAATAGATATGCATGAGGTGAGACAGCCAGTTAACTTGAAAGGGTAATGCCAAGTTAACTCCTGTGTGTAATGTCTATCCCGAGAGGTGGAAACTGAAGTCTACTAGTCGTGATCTCGAGCAAACAATCCCTCAACGAGGCTGTCAACTGCATCAGCATCTGAAAGTCAGCAACTTGAGCAATCTTGGCAATCTTTGCACACTCAAACTAGCATTTCACCGACTATAGCTTTATGGCCTCAGAATCAAGTGATGGGTTTATCATCTCTTTCCTCGCAGCTTGATACAAATCGTCTCACTTTTCCGGGATGAAGTCAAGAATTAAACCAATTTGGTCTTGAATTCAACTGCGGTGTATCGTTTCCTTCAAAACTCACCGCTGATCGCGGAACACGGCTATATTCTGACCACTTTTCTGGAAAACTAAAAATAGCTTGCTGAGGCTAAAAATAGCCCTTCGAAGAGTTATTTTCGGCGAAAATCTGAGATATGGGTTTTGTCCGGAAGAAGATTCTAAGACAACCCAGAATGTCAGATTTACGAAAATTTGACTTCTACTCGACCATGCAAGGAATTTTCAGTTGAGAAAATTAGAGCCTCGAGAACTGATGTTCTAGAGTAAATTTTCCTGAAAAATTCTGGCACATGGGTTTTCTCGAGGAAGCTATTCTGAATCAACCCAGATGATTTGTTTTGCCATTCTTCAAACATGCGAAAGAATTTAAGACGAGAAATAGAAGAATTTAAGACAGAAGAAAGAAGTTTTTAGTGCTCTGCTTTTGCTAAAATCGCCATCTTGTCTGAAGTCTGCTGATAATTCGACTTGTACCAAGTATGAGGAGAGATAAGATTGAGATGAGAAACATAAGTAAACGAGCTTCTACTTGAGCTTCCATAGATAAAGGTAATGCGGACAAATATCCGTAATAATTTGTAAAACGAATCGCACTCCTTCATATACATCGGGGGTCCATTGATGAAAAGGAACTAGAGAAAGCTTGAATGCAATTCCTACCGTTATAGATAGAAGTACAATCCAAATTCCTGGAGAGTTATACATTTGTGTATTGATAAGACCATTGGCTATTTCTTGAAGTTCAATCTCTCCTCCAGATAGACCATATAGCCAAGAAAGACCATAAACAAGAATGGAAGAACTTGTTCCACCCATAAGTAAATATTTCATAATAGCCTCATTAGACCGTACATCTCTCTTGGTATATCCAGATAATAGGTAAGAACATAGACTTAAACATTCTAAAGCTACGAAGATAGTTGCTAAGTCATTAGCACCACATAAAAACATTCCTCCTAGAGTAGCTGTTAATATGAATAACAAAAACTCTGTTACAGCCATTTCTGTACATTGAATGTATTCCACGGATAGAGGAATACATAAAGTGGAACATAATAAAATGAGAAACCGAAATATTTTATTAAAATTGTTTGTTTGGAAATTACCAAAAAAACTGATCGTAGGTTCTTCTCTCCATTGAAATAACAGAACCGCTATGCTTAGCACTAAACTTGTTAAAGAGATGAAATAGAACCAAGTTGTCTTTTTCTGATCAGAAATGAAATCGATAACTAGAAGAAGAAATAGGCTGAAAATCAAGATACATTCTGGAAAAATGGAACTTCCATAGAAGAGAAGCAAATGAAATTCTTTCATAAAAATGATTTAAAGGTATTAATTGAAAACGAAGTTTTCATTTTGGCCGGATCATGATTTAGTAACTTCAATTAATCTTCGAGAAACATTTTCTTCCATTTACATTTATAATAAACCTAATGGATAAGATTGAATATTGATAATCTCCTTATTATCATTTATCTATGATTTATTTTTCATTCTTCTTTTCCTTTCGTTTTCGTTCCAATAAATTTTGTATAAATTTTGATAAAGTAAGTTTTCTTTTATTGATCAGAATGGAATAGATCTATTTATATATTAATGGTAATGTGCAAAAGCTTTATTGGATTCTGTCATTTTATGAATCTCTTCCTTCTTGCGTATAGCATTGCCTTTCTCTCTGGCAGCATCCATTATTTCGTAACTCAATTTGAAATGCATATTTCGACCAGAACGTTTTCGGGATGACTCTAATAACCAACTAATAGCAAGTATTTTTCCTTCTTTATTTTTTATTTCAATGGGAACTTGATAAGTGGATCCACTTACACGTCTTGATTTTACTATCAATTTGGGAGTTAATTTGTGTATTGCTTGACGTAGAACAATTAGTGGATTTTTCTCTGTTTTTTGTTGAGTCTTTTTTAGAGATTGATAAAAAATTCGATAAGCTAATGATTTTTTTCCGTGTTTAAGAATACGATTAACGATCATGTTAACTAATCGATTATGATAAATCGGATCAAATTTCTCAATTTTCTTTTCTACAATACTTTGGCGCGACATGAGTGTGAAAAAGGTTCATAAATTTATTTCATAAAGACTAATAATTACTTATTTATTTCGGCTTTTTACAATGATTGCTGATGAAGAATTTGCCTTTGGTTTGCTAAAATTCGCCTTTGCTTGGAAAAACGAATTTGCCTTGAAGATACGCCTTTGCCTTGAAGAAATATGAATTTTGCTTGAAAAATACGCCTTGTGAATGAAGAAAAACGAATTTTGCTCAAAAATACGCCTTTGCTTTGAAGAAAAACGAATTTTGCTCAAAAACATGCCTTTGCTTTGAAGAAAAACGAATTTTGCTTCAAAAATATGAATTTCTCTTAAGAAAAACGAATTTCTCTTTAGCTTTGTGAATAATAAATGAAGATGGCGCCATGCTTAAAGAAGATGAAATTCGCATCAATCTGACAACTGCAAGATTTAAAACCTCAGCTGAAAATAGAAGCCTTCTCTCGATTATTGCCTTCCATCACATCGACTGAAGTTCAAAAATAAATAATAATAAAATATTTATTATGCACAGCAAAGGCCAAAAAATAGAAATCGCCTAATTAATGCTAAAATATGTTATTTGAAACTCCAAGGATAATTAATGGAAGTTTAGGCTTCACCGCTGACTTCACCGATTCCTAAAGTCATCATTCGAAGCTTATAGGCCCATTTGCTCAAGATTTTATTAATTTTATTAACTTCCTATTTTATATCGACAAAGATCAAGCATAACCGACTTCATCTTCGATAACATTTCGTTGACCGGGTGATGCCAGGATCGACCAGATATTCAACGAAAAAGCTTCCATCAACAAGGAAGAAATGTCTCATTGGGAGACACTACCGCAAAATCCATCGCTTAACCCCTTTGAAAATTAGGGCGCACTCCGACAATTCGTTTTTACGTGTTCCGTGACTTTGGCTATTTTCCTAAACCGCCATCCGACGCCTAAACCGACGTGAATGGTGAACCCCGGCCGATATTTAGACGGCTCAATGCATGATCGAGATATTCCGCGATCCGATGATCGCTTACACGCATAAACCGAAAAGCTGCGGTTAAGGGCTCCTTTAAAAAGAAAAAGCTCGAAATTCAAGGTTGCACTTTGGACATTTCAACGAAAATCAAACGTCGTCAAAACACCCTACTTTGACAGCTGATATCTGGAGCTGAGATGACCCGATTCAAGCGTTATCTGTTTTAACGGACAGCCAGGAGGGCTCTTAAGAGAAGTCACTGGAGGTAACGAGGTAAGAAAACTGCTTCTAAGACCTCAAATTCTCCAGTGCGTATTTTTAATATGTTTACCGCTCCCAGACTTAGCCATTTTTCGGACGTTTTCACCTTGAAATATGACACCAAAGACCTCGCACGCACGAGCAACTGCCAAATGCTAAAGGCCGACGGCTATGCTCGTTGGATAGATAAATTGATAACGCTCAATAGTCGTGAAGACTTCGAACGCGAACAGGCTCATCTGACCAGTCTAAAGGCTAGGCGCCTTAAGACCATAAAAATGCACTGAAAACCATTTGTTGGTTCCGCCCGTAAAATTACGTGCTTGGTAGAATCTCCGCCATGACCACCAAGAACGTCGGATCGACAAGCTGAATGATGCATCGCGGAGCTGGACTAGAATACTACTGATGTCATGAAGATTCCGTCTACAAATTCTGGCATCTGGAGGGTCCTTTAAGCCAGCGCCCCTGGCTTGTACTTGCACTGGGCAAAAACGGAGAAGCTCGAAAACGTGAAAACTCCATTTTAGGCTGATCTTCGGACGACTGCCGCCCGAACTCTGAGAGTCGGATGACTATGCTTGATATCTCGTCGGATAAGCAGACTAGTCAGTGGAACAAATTGACCGAGATCCCCAACAAACTGCCGATTTACTCCCCGCTTTGAAATGGGTTTCGCTAGAGGTATACGCTTTTGCCTCAAAAGAGCAAAATTTCCATCTCCTCTAAAATTTAGGATTTTACTTCGTCAGGAATAACCGGAGCCGTGAGTCTCTTGAATGCTTCACCGGATAGCTCGACCTGGATAGCCGTGCTGGGATTCTCAAGAGATTGATCGATGCTTGAGCACTTCGTACAAGATTCTGACCTTCAAAATCGGGCTCGAGCTATACTTGCACTTTGAGGCTTTTCCTCCTCAAAAATTCCATGATTTGATCACTGAAAACTCTGTCTCGATCATTGAAATGACCGTCTGCAATATGAAATGCCGTCGTGAGATGCTCCTCCATCGTGAAAATCTTCATTTTGAGTCTCTGCTTCAGGTTTGACCAATATAACTGACTTTGACTGACAAAAACTCCATACTTGACATTGCCCAAAACGGTATTTTACAACATTTTAGCGAGTTTTTAGACTTTTAAAATGCAAAATGCCTTAATGAAGCAAAAAATTTGGTTTGGGTACAACATTAGGCTCCGACTAGTGACCATGTCGGATACCTACGGCATAGGAGAACCTAAGAATCTCAGTGTTAAATAGACCAGTGTTTTATAATTGGGCATTGGAGTCAGGATTTTCCCTAATTCACCTAAAACATTGGAGTTTCCTAAAAACCTAACCTAGAAATCACCTAAAACAAGACTACCTAAATCACCTAAAACACGACAAAACGTCACAAAACGGGGAAATACAATACGACATAACGATAAAGCATAAAAATTACTTAAAGAAAACTAACTCCACCCCCGAAGAGATGAAGTGCTTTGGATATTATTTGCTGCATGGCAGCGAGAAGAGCCTCCCACCAATGATGTTTCTGCCTGAAAGGTTTAACTTCTCTTATTCTAGGAATTGCAGGAGGCAATCCTTCTGGAATGAAGATTCTCAGGTATTCATATATCCATACAAAGGTACTCTGACTAAAGTCAGAATATGATGCAAATGGGAAATCTAATATTCCTGAGACATTAGTTCTATTGTAGTCCATCCTTGGGATGTCAAATTCTTCAAACCAGTCGATCGAGTTCCAAACTCGATTTCTGTAATGCCGTAGGTGATCTTTTCTAATCTGATAATATCCTTTGACTGGCTCATTGATCAGCTCTACATCACCTTTAACACACAGGAGTTTGATTCCCATGTCTTCGGCATCTTTGAGGCCTTGCAAAAGCACCTCTTTTTCAGCGTCAGTTAATTCCAATTGCACAGATGGGTGCAATTGTCCTTTAGGGAATATGATCAATTCCCCTTCTTCTAAAAATGTATCTGAACAATCTCCATCAAACTGTATTGTCCATGACTTTGTCTCCTCTGTTTGTCTTTTTTCAGAACATGCAATGTTCTGGTCTTTAGCTTTTATTTCTGACAGAGTTACACAATTACCAGGATCTGTTTCAGGCTTTGCTTTTGCTGGAATACATGACTTGAGCACAGCCTGCTCTTTTATGACCTTAAGAATCTGATCTACTTCTTCAGGATGATTTTGAAGATATTCCAATTGCGAGATTTGTACCTTGGTCTTCATCATGGAAGCTACGATGTCAAAATTTGCTGAAGACGTCTCTTGAGCAACTGGCATAGTAATCGCATGTGAAGATTTGGGTTTAGAAGTGAGAGGCACTTCTTCACCCTCTTCGTTTGATTTCCGCCTTTCTTCTTCTTCTTTATGTGCTTTAAAGTGCTGATCACATGTAAACACAGGAGGAGTGTACCGACGGTATTCTTCTTCTTCTTCTTGATTTTCGGGTTCTTCATCAAAGTATCCCGCTGCGGAGTCGCCATCGAAGTTGTCCATCTGTGGTAAAACAACCTTCGAACTTGGTGTTGGTACAAAACTATAACTGGGAGCAGCTTCAGTGTATCCCATGATTTGGATCATTCTCAGGTTCTCTGGACATGTGGATCCGGTATGTTCATAAGAATCATGGAAAGGACAAAATACTGCACTGTGTGCAGCCTCAATCATTGATCTTGGTGGAGATGTTGGCAACCGTGGTTGAAGATTGTCTCTCTTTGGCTGGTACGGTTGTTGAACTGGAGATCTGATAGAATCTATTTTCATCAAGCCAGAAGTGATCATATTATCTTCCAACTCAATGGCGTGTTCTTGTGCACTCTTCAACTCTGTTGCTTTGGCCGTCTTCAGAAAGAAGGCTATCTCTGATGGAAGAGCATTTATGAAACAACTTATCAGAATCTCCGGTGATGGATCAAATGTAGAAGAAACTCTTGTAACAAGACGATTAAATCTTCCCACAAAATCCCTCATGTGTTCTTTGTGCTCCATCTTTGAATTTGTGAGTTGGGCAAACAACATATGATTGTCTTCAACGGGCTTGAATCTCGCTAAAAACTTCTCGCTCATAGTTTCCCAACTTGTGATACTGCCTGGTGCCAGGTGATTGAACCAGTCGGCAGCATTTCCCGCAAGAGTCTCGACAAAGAGACGCACCGCGATGTCTTCATGCTCCACGTGCAAGACAGCACAAGCCGTTGTGAATGCAGAAAAATGGTCCTCCGGGTGTTGAGTTCCATCGCCGTGAAACCGAGGAAAACGCTTCCTTGACCCTTTAGGTAACTCATGATTTACCTCAAAAGCCAAAGGTCCAATGTTATTACCCCAAGGTAATGGGGGTGGACGTCGCCTGTCAGCATTGTTGTTGTTATCATCCATTGCTTCTGTGTGGATCATGCAATCGGATGCCAGAGTATCATTCCCGTGAAATAAAAGCGTAAAGCTTTTCTTGAAGTTTTCTTGCCTCGTGCCCCACGGTGGGCGCCAGAAAACTGTTGGCATAAAATCTAACACCTCTGGAGTGCAGGTTTGTACGGACAGCTATGTACACTACGCAATGAGTGCTCTTCAAGTTAGGAGGGGAAGCTCCCTCAAGCAGTCGGGAATGCATGGAAAAGAAAAGTAATCTAAGTCCTATCTTTTGTTCTCGCCTGGAAGAGGCACAAAGCAGAAAACCAAGAACGCTATGCCTAAGGATTTTCTGCCTTCGCAGACAAGAACTACAACTAAGCTAACTACTTTTAAATCTATCCAAATTTCAAGAAACGAGCATGAGGAAATGGAGCAGTGGATTGACTATTGGACGATAAACGAGTTTAGACTCTCTACTTGAAGGCAAGGTGGCACAACTATCATCTCAATCTAAACAAGCTTATTGGGCACAACAGATTTAAGAATTCACTAAGACGATCTTATGGAACCCTGTGTGGCATAACACTCGATCGAAACAGAAAAGCCTTCACAAAACAGCCTTTATCTTTATAATCTCACGAAACCCTATGTGGCATAACCTTCGATTATATTGATAAAGATTCACAAAACAGATTTATCGCTGCAACTTCTCGAAACCCTATGTGGCATAACGATCGATCACAATGGTAAATTAACACAAAACAACCTTATCACCTCAATCTCTTGGAACCCTATGTGGCATAACAATTGATTTCAATGATAAAGATGTTCAAACAGATCTAACTATGGGAGGAATTTACCACGCCAATCTTATGGAACCCTATGTGGCATAACACTTGATTGAAAGTAGGAAAGACTTCACAAAACGATTTTATCATCACAATCTCACTAAACCCTATGTGGCATAACACTTGATTGAAATGATAAAGATTCACAAGACAATAAAAGAATCCACCATTACACCATTGCATGAAACCCTATGTGGCATAACACTAATCATAATAGCTAAGACACATGAACAAATGTACCAAAAAGAGCAATATTGAGGCAAGGTAGGCTAAAGATATATTTCTCTCAAGCAAAAGTTATTTACAAATGAGCATAAGCTCTTATTTATATACATCAAGGTGTAGGGAACCCTAAAATCACCTTGTGTCATCTACAGTCCTTGCAATGCATGCAAGCAATGCGCCAAACCCTAATTATAAACTATACAAATAACCGGAAACTACCCTCAGTTTGACTGAAACATCTAATCTAAAAATGGACAATTGTGCGAGCATGCACGTCCTTATTGAAAACAAGTTAACTGGAAGACTACCATCAGTTAACGAAAAACCCTAAAAGAAACTCCAAGTGAACAAGATGAATCTCAGAATAGATATGCATGAGGCGAGACAGCCAGTTAACTTGAAAGGGTAACGCCAAGTTAACTCCTGTGTGTAATGTCTATCCTGAGAGGTGGAAACTGAAGTCTACTAGTCGTAATCTCGAGCAAACAATCCCTCAACGAGGCTGTCAACTGCATCAGCATCTGAAAGTCAGCAACTTGAGCAATCTTGGCAATCTTTGCACACTGAAACTAGCATTTCACTGACTTATAGCTTTGGCGGCTCCGTAACTGAAGTGATGGCGACTATCTCTTCTGCAGCTTGATACAAATCGGTCTCAGCTTTTCTGATGAAGTCATGAATTAAAACCAATTTGGTCTTGAATTCAATCTGTGAGTACTGTTCTCTGAAAAACTCGCCTGTTGACTGTGAACACGGCTATATTCTGACCACTTTTCTGGAAAACTAAAAATAGCTTGCTGAGGCTAAAAATAGCCCTTCGAAGAGTTATTTTCGGCGAAAATCTGAGATATGCGTTTTGTCCAGAAGAAGATTCTAAGACAACCTGCATTTGCCAGACTTCATTTAAAAATTTGACTTCTACTCGGACCATGCAAGGAATTTTCATTGAGAAAAATTAGGAGCCCCTCGAACTGATGTTCTAGGAGTAAATTTTCCTCAAAATTCGCACATGGGTTTTCTCGAGGAAGCTATTCCAATCAACCTGTGATGATTTGTTTTGCCATTCTTCAAACATGCGAAAGAATTTAAGACGCAGAAATAGAAGAATTTAAGACGTAAGAAAGAAGTTTTAGTGCTCGGCTCTCGCTTAAAATCGCCATCTTGTCCTAAGTCCGCTGATAATTCGACTCTGTGACCAAGTATGAGGAGAGATAAGATTGAGATGAGAAAACATAAGTAAACGAGCTTCTACTTGAGCTTCCATAGATAAAGGTGCACGCGGGACTATCCGTAATAATTTGTAAAACGAATCGCACTCCTTCATATACATCGGGGGTCCATTGATGAAAAGGAACTAGAGAAAGCTTGAATGCAATTCCTACCGTTATAGATAGAAGTGCAATCCAAATTCCTGGAGAGTTATACATTTGTGTATTGATAAGACCATTGGCTATTTCTTGAAGTTCAATCTCTCCTCCAGATAGACCATATAGCCAAGAAAGACCATAAACAAGAATGGAAGAACTTGTTCCACCCATAAGTAAATATTTCATAATAGCCTCATTAGACCGTACATCTCTCTTGGTATATCCAGATAATAGGTAAGAACATAGACTTAAACATTCTAAAGCTACGAAGATAGTTGCTAAGTCATTAGCACCACATAAAAACATTCCTCCTAGAGTAGCTGTTAATATGAATAACAAAAACTCTGTTACAGCCATTTCTGTACATTGAATGTATTCCACGGATAGAGGAATACATAAAGTGGAACATAATAAAATGAGAAACCGAAATATTTTATTAAAATTGTTTGTTTGGAAATTACCAAAAAAACTGATCGTAGGTTCTTCTCTCCATTGAAATAACAGAACCGCTATGCTTAGCACTAAACTTGTTAAAGAGATGAAATAGAACCAAGTTGTCTTTTTCTGATCAGAAATGAAATCGATAACTAGAAGAAGAAATAGGCTGAAAATCAAGATACATTCTGGAAAAATGGAACTTCCATAGAAGAGAAGCAAATGAAATTCTTTCATAAAAATGATTTAAAGGTATTAATTGAAAACGAATTTTTCATTTTGGCCGGATCATGATTTAGTAACTTCAATTAATCTTCGAGAAACATTTTCTTCCATTTACATTTATAATAAACCTAATGGATAAGATTGAATATTGATAATCTCCTTATTATCATTTATCTATGATTTATTTTTCATTCTTCTTTTCCTTTCGTTTTCGTTCCAATAAAATTTGTATAAATTTTGATAAAGTAAGTTTTCTTTTATTGATCAGAATGGAATAGATCTATTTATATATTAATGGTAATGTGCAAAAGCTTTATTGGATTCTGCCATTTTATGAATCTCTTCCTTCTTGCGTATAGCATTGCCTTTCTCTCTGGCAGCATCCATTATTTCGTAACTCAATTTGAAATGCATATTTCGACCAGAACGTTTTCGGGATGACTCTAATAACCAACGAATAGCAAGTATTTTTCCTTCTTTATTTTTTATTTCAATGGGAACTTGATAAGTGGATCCACTTACACGTCTTGATTTTACTATCAATTTGGGAGTTAATTTGTGTATTGCTTGACGTAGAACAATTAGTGGATTTTTCTCTGTTTTTTGTTGAATCTTTTTTAGAGATTGATAAAAAATTCGATAAGCTAATGATTTTTTTCCGTGTTTAAGAATACGATTAACGATCATGTTAACTAATCGATTATGATAAATCGGATCAAATTTCTCAATTTTCTTTTCTACAATACTTTGGCGTGACATGAGTGTGAAAAAGGTTCATAAATTTATTTCATAAAGACTAATAATTACTTATTTATCGCTTTTTACAATGATTGCTGATGAAGAATTTGCCTTTGGTTTGCTAAAATTCGCCTTTGCTTGGAAAAACGAATTTGCCTTGAAGATACGCCTTTGCCTTGAAGAAATATGAATTTTGCTTGAAAAATACGCCTTGTGAATGAAGAAAAACGAATTTTGCTCAAAAATACGCCTTTGCTTTGAAGAAAAACGAATTTTGCTCAAAAACATGCCTTTGCTTTGAAGAAAAACGAATTTTGCTTCAAAAATATGAATTTCTCTTAAGAAAAACGAATTTCTCTTTAGCTTTGTGAATAATAAATGAAGATGGCGCCATGCTTAAAGAAGATGAAATTCGCATCAATCTGACAACTGCAAGATTTAAAACCTCAGCTGAAAATAGAAGCCTTCAATTGGACCCCTTTCAGTTGAACTGCCACTGACTGGAAGTTCAAAAATAAATAATAATAAAATATTTATTATGCAATAGCAAAGGCGCCAAAAATAGAAATCGCCACTCAATGCTAAAATATGCAAAATATTTGAAACTCCAGTTGACAATTGAATGAAGCTTTAGGCTTCACCGTTGGACTTCACCGATTCCGAAAAGTCATCATTGAGCTTATAGGCGTCCATTTGCTCAAGATTTTACACACTATTTTATAGCTGACAGCACAGTCACGACTGGCCAATTTCAACACTGATTTCTAAGTGACCGGATGATGCTGGGACTGAGCTGGAGAATTCATCGGAAAGCCTACTGAACAAGGAAGAAATGTCTGCTGGGAGACACTACTGCAAAATCCATCGTTTAACCCCTTGAAAAATTAGGCGCACCTGATTAAATTGCTTTACGGGTTCCAGACTTAGCCATTTTCCTAAACTGCCATCTGACGCTTCAAACGGCTGCTGACGGTGAATGGTGAACCCTGCTGATACGAGACGAAGCTCACGGCATGACTGGAGATATTCCGCATCCGATGACTGCTCACACGACAACTGAAAGCTGTGTTAAGGGCCTCAAAAAGAAAAGC
>VDFB02201767.1:0-26770 GCA_007258455.2 Sequoia sempervirens | reverse complement strand
TGAGTGCACCTTTCAAGGATGCAGAGCTGAAATACATGAACGTTGAGAAGCAAGCATATGCTTTGGTCAAGGTGATAAAGAAATTTTGTCACTATATATTGAGAAGTAAAGTCTTTGCCGTGGTCCTAGATGTGACAGTTAAAACTCTCCTAATGCAAAATGAACTAGGAGAAAGGAGAGGAAAGTGGGTCACAATTATTCAGGAGTATGATGTTGAAATTCAACCAATGAAGATCGTCCATGGCCAAGCTTTGACACAAACCATTGCCAATGGACCAGGACTTGTGCAACAAGTATATGAACTTCAAGGAGTACCTCTTGACGAATGGTATGACGATATCATCTACTTCCTTCTCAATCACAAATGCCCAAACCATTTGAATCTTATGCAAAATAGAGCTTTACGAATGAAGAGTCAAAGATACATGCTGCAAGGAGTAGTGTTATATAGGAAAAATCATGAAGGAGTCTAAGTTCTAAGGTGCCTGGGAAAAGAAGAAACTAAACAGACAATAGAACATTTCCATTCCAGATTTGGAACCGGCCACGGAGGAGCGCTTGCAACAGCACACCAAATTTTGATGGCCGGTTATTATTGGCCGACAGTGTTCAAAGATGCATATGATCATGTGAAGACCTGCCATACATGTCAAGTCGCTGCTGCACGAGAAAAGAACCCAGCTATGCCATTGCAACCTGTGATTGAAGTGCGACCCTTCATGAAGTGGGGACTCAATTTCATTGGTATGATCAATCCACCTTCCTCGGCGTAACATAGGTATATTCTAACCGTAACTGACTACTGCATGTGGTGGTCAAAAGCTCAGGCTTTGAAATTTTGCACTTTCGATACTGTAATCAAATTTTTGGAGGAAAACATTATCATCAGGTTTGGTTGTCCTCATGCTTTAGTGTGTGATAATGGTTCTGCGTTTTCTTCATTGATATTTTCTAACTGGGCTTTCGAGTATTGTATCACTCTAAAATTTTCATCAAATTACTATCCCCAGTGCAATGGATTAGCTAAATCAATGAACAAGAATTTATTGAACGTCATCAAGAAATTGCTAGACAAAAATCCAAGGGACTGGCACATGCAATTGAGATTTTCTCTTTGGGCGGATAGAGTAAGGGTAAAGAGTTCCTTGGGTACATCACCCTACCACCTGGTTTATGGGAAAGATCCAATATTTCCTATACAGTTGAGGATTCCAACTTTATAGTTCATGCAAGAATGTTTGGAAGAAGAAGAGAGGGTTAAAACTAGATTGTCACAGTTACTGCTTTTGGAAGAAAAAAGAGATCAAGCCCTGGAGAAATTTTCCAAACATCAAGATATTGTTAAAAGATGGTTCAACAAACGAGCAAGAGTTAAGGCATTTCGAATTTCTGATCTAGTCCTTTGTTGGGACAGAGCTCACCAGAGAAGAGGAGACCACAATAAATTTGACAACCTATGGATGGGTCCCTTCCAGATTTTAGAAATTGTGGGGACAATGCTTTTAAGTTAAAGACACTAACTGGAGAAGAAGTTCCATTGCCCGTCAACGGGAAATTTCTAAAGCATTACTTCTAGTCATAGACTCCCAGTGGGTCTTGCTTTATACATAGCTAGATTAGATTTATTTTCCAGTTTGGGTATGCTTTTTCTTTCGGTTTTCCTGCTTTCTTAGATTAGTTTGCTTTGTTAGTTTTCTTTCCCTTAGTTTTAGTTGCTTTGAATAAATGGTGGATCTCCATTTGCAAGAAGGTAAGGTATTCCAGACGCACACACTGGTCTTATTTTGCAAAGTAATGTTTAGATTATTCCATTGATAAATACTTGTTAGGAATCTCAGAATCCGAGACTAAATCCTTCTAGTTTAACTTTAGGTTAGGATTTGTACTTGGCTAGAAGGGGAATCATATATTGTGTCTAGACACTGAGTATTGAAGATCACTATATTTTCACACATTTGATAATTTCTCTGAGTCATTATGGTTTCTGAGGAGAAGTCAGGGTTAGGCTAATCAAAATTCTGGCTCCAGCGCCACTATAATACTCAAACCCATGTGAGCTTTACTGCTTACAAGCCAAAATGTGGAAATATGTGAAAAGAAAAGAGTTATCAATAGAAATAAAGGAAAATAGAAGAATCAAAGCAGTTGGCTTTTGGGTGTGCGAACATCTCTATAGGTGTGCACTCAAATCGATCAATCATCAAAAGAGAAAAACAAGAAAATCAAAAGAAATTATAAATCACTGGAAGTAGAGCAATCTCCATGAGTTTATAGAAGATAACCTTGTCGGGGCTATAGACGCTCGCTGGCAGCAAGGCTCTATCCGAGGATGCTTTTGGAGTTAGGACAAATTACAAAGCCTGCCATGACATAACCAAAGAGTCATATTGATTTCATGAGATGGAATAAATGCATTTGCACACACTTGTGATTGAAGGGAAAAGTGTCTTGATCCAATCTAGGGTTTCTTTTCTTTCTGAGTACACTTTTAACCTAGAGGTAAGTTAGTTTGATTTAGTCAGAGATTCCAGATTCAGAATAGGTCTTTATCTTTGGAATGTTTAGGAACATTCCTCACGTGGAGTTGCCAGATGTTGTGACCTAATTCACACCTTGCCCCATTGCAAATGGGGACCCTCATAATTTGCTCTTTAGGGTTTTGTCATTGCGTCTTGGTTTTCTTTCAGTCTCCGTTTGGGGTTTTGAGTCTAAATTTTGAATGGTCACCTAAGTCAAGCAAATGAGTCTTAGCCTATATCACTATGCAAACGTCGCCATCATGCTTAGGAGGTCTGGGAGATGAAGATCGACTGTCATTTTAATCAATTCCAACACCTCCTAGTTTTTAGAGTTTTTCACTCTGGCCCCCTTTTTTTTAGGACCTACCTTTTTGGCACTTTTGGGCAATTCTGAGATCCCTATTTTTTAGGATCTATTTTTGGAAAGTTGTTATTTTTGGAAAATTTCTATTTTTAGAAAGTTTCTATATTTGGAAAGGTCTCGAGTGTCGAAAATCCACTCAGAAGTTCGAAAAGATCAACAAAACTCTCAGAAAATTGATTTGAAATATTTTGAATTCATTGTGATATTTTGGAAAAAGTTAAAAATCTAGAAAAAATTGCTTGAAAATCATAGAAAATGGTGAGAAATCTGGGAAAAATCACAGAGAATTCTGGAAAAGCATAGAAAAATGGTGAATAAAATGATAAGTCATCAAATAAATTGACAGAAATCTAAGAGACACATGTAAAATCTGAGAAGTTCATCATAAAATCTAAGCAATCATGGCAAGTTGATCATGGAGAAGACCTTCAGCTCACAAGTCAATGGCGAATAGCTTCAGCCAGGCAATGAAAATGGCTAGACAATTAGCAAACTCTGCCCAGCCATGAAGAAGATAATGGCAATAAAGCATGGAAACTCTGCCCAGCCTTATGGAAATGGCCTGAAATCAGGTGAACTCCAACCTCAGCAGTACAAAGAAATGGCCAGACATTTTTCCAAGTCCACCTTGAATGGTGAGAGAGGAGGTAAATTCCACCTTGGTCAAATGGATGAATGGCATGCTAAGAGAGCAAGTCCGCCCATGTCCAAAAGTGAAATGGCAAGAAATGTGCTAAAGTCCGCCCTTGGCAAGATAGGAGATGGCAACAAATCTGATGAAGTCCACCTTCGCTAAAAGTTGAATGGCTTGAAGATGAAGGAAGTCCGCCTTAGGCATAAGGATAAGTGGCAAGAGAGGAGACAAAGTCTGCCTTGCGGAAATGAAGAAAATGGCAAGAGATAAGCTGAAGCATGCCTTTGTAAATGGCTATAAAGTTGATGAAGTCTGCCTTGAGATAGAAATGAAATGTTGAAATGGCTTGAAAAGTGCTAAAGTCTGCCTTGAGCTAAAAAAAGTCAAGTGCAATGCAAATAGCTAAAGTCCGCCCATAGACATAAGTCTAAATGGCATGCAAATGAAGGAGGTCCGCCCCAAGCCAAGACTTATGCAAGAAACATGATGAAGTCCGCCTTTGTAAATGGCTAGAAAATGAGTGAAGTCTGCCTAGCTTAAGATTTGATGGCCTAAACATAGGAAAAGTCTACCCCATCATGGAGAAGGAAAATTGGAAATTTTTGCCTAAGTATAAACATTTGAGAAATTAAAAATATATGCTTGAAACTTTAAAATTTCACAATGCTTAAAAAGAAGGAAAATTGACCTAAGTCCAAACATTAAAATGGCTAAAGAAAATCATGCCAAGATGAAATAAATTTTGCCAGAAATTTTGGATGATCAAAGTTACGGCGAAATAATTTTGGACGATTTAACTTATGGAAAAATAATTTTGGATGAAAGGACTTACGGAAAAATAATTTTGGACAAAAAAAAAGTTATGGCAAAAGAATTTGGAAGAAAGAAAATTCACCTAAGGCAAATAAAAATTTTGAAAAAATTAAATTCCCTTAGAAAGAAAATAATTTGCCATAAAAAAAAACAAATGGGTTGGAAATAACACATAGAATAATTATTTTAATTATTTATTTTCCAACACCCAAAGAGATAAGTCTTGAAAAATCAGAATTGGAAAAAGGACAAAAAGAGCTTTGTTGAACTGGTGTTGAATTTGGAAACTTTCCCAGATGTTATCGTTGAAGATAAAACTTGCAACCCAAAAGCTGAGTAAATGACAAGTTCAAACTCAAATTTGAAGGAAACATTGGAAATTTTCTAATTGGATCGATTTTCTCACCTTATAATTGATTTTACTTCTCATTTTTACAATCATTCATTTTTGAAAGAAAAGTGTGAGAAGAAATTTGTCTAAGGCAAAGTGAGAAAAGTCTACAGTGAAGTGAAAGAAGCAAATTTTTGCCAGCTTGCATTGTGATCGTTATCATTTCTTTTAGAAGATCCAGGCAGATTTACTTTATCTACTTCATTTTGACATAAAACTTCATCATTTATTTTCTTTCCAGCTTGATTTTTTTTCATGAAATCTAATTTAAATAGCTAGCTGGAATATATTGCAAAGTGATTCAAATTTGAAATTTTAAATATTTTCTTGGCCTTTTCATTGCAGATTTATTTTTGAAGTGGTAAGGATGAAGTTCGCTAGTAAAGGTGTGCAGATGCAGTCAAAGATCAAGTCAAAGTGGGAGCATGTTGTGGACACCAATCTTGGCCACGTGGACCTCAAAGACTTCAGGAAAAGAATGTACGGGAGCAATGGATGTCTACCTTCACCAATTGCGATAACAATAATGCGCAACAGAATTTTTCACGCAGCTAGATTTCCACCAGCAAAGGAGTGTCTAGGCATTGCACTATAATGCATGAGAAAGGAAAATAGAAGCTCCTGATGGAAGAATTCTCGCATACTTGTCTGAGCCAGCCATTCAAGAAATTTTTGGGATTCCAATTTACAATAGAACGTCCTACCACACTAAGGAGGATGCACTTAAGCTTTACCAGAACCAACAAGACCTTTGTGCATCCAACATAAACAAGAATTGGTTGCTGAAGCCGAAGCCTACTATAGGAAAGATGCCAAAGAAGTTGGTTAGAATTCATTTCAAGGAAGAATATGGTGACATAGTTTTGCTGTTGAATAGAATAGTAGGCAACCCTTACAGTGCACCTTTCGAAAACTAGAATGTATTATTTCATTGATGAAATAATCACTGGAGTCAAGATGTTTAACTTGTCTAGAATGATTAGTGATAGCCTCCATGAACAGTTGGTTAACCTAGAGGAAACCAAGACCTTCCACATGAGCTCGTACGTCAGATATGCACTTGCAAGGTATTACAAGTATTCTGGCTTGACTTTCAAAGGCATGGTTGGCAATGGCGAAGGGAAACTTCAGGTATATGATTGTTATCCACAATTAAAACTCAAGGAGAAGTCACTTTTTTGATGAGCTCATGACGCCTTTCTAATGTACATCACTCAGCTTCTTCAAGGTGGAACACATCAGAGACTCTCCCGTGAAGCCAAGAGTTTGATTGGTAGATATGGATCATGGTTCATCCAATATCCTAGGTTCATTTACATCCGGATCCAAGGATTCTCAAGAAATCCTTATAGACTGCCCATATATCCAACCAACAAAATGGTCTTGCTAGAGGTGCTGAGGCAATTGGAGGCATATCAAAACATTCAAAGGCCAAAACAAAAGGCGGCTATCACCTTTCCTTTTTTCATTGGCAACATGGAGGGATCCTATCCAATGGCTCAAGCAGCAGAGATTGCTCGACTGGAGATCCAAAAATATCTATTCATATCATACAAGTCTAGGAGTAACTTTGATCCACTCCATCACATCAGGACGGTGGATGGGGAGAAGTATAAACACCAGGTAGACTTGGAAGACTTTTGGGCCAATGCAGAAGATGAATATGAAGTGAGAAAGAGGTTGTGGTCAAGATTGCTACTAAACATGATAAGGGCAATGGAGATTCTCAAAGTACCTAATCAACTACAGGATGACGGAAGGTATGTACAGCTAGGCTTCGATCAGAACCATCCACTCCCCCCTATGAGATGGTCTGAGCCTGAGATAGGTGACCTTGCAACATTCATGCGACCTGTTTTCAAGTATTCTCAATGGTGGATAGATCAGCAGGTAGAAACTCTAAGGCAAAGGAATGTGCAATTCACGTCCGAACTGATGGGCGATACAAAGTCCTATTCTTCAAATGTTGGTGTATCTTATGGAGATGGACCAACAGATGCCGCCAACTTGGGAAAGAGGAAAGAAATTGATAAATCTTCAAAATAGGACAAGTGTAAAATGATAGATGAAGGGCCTTCTCGGAAGAAACACAAATCCAGACCTCTTTAGTCGGCCACTTCCAAAAATATAGAAGAAATTCTTGCCATGGATAAAGAGTCTTTGGAGAATGCCAGGATTCCTTCCCCAGTTAGAGATGTAGAGCCAATACAACTAGAAGATGATGCTCAACCCTCTCCTACAGGCACCGAGATCCTTGAATCCGATAATGATTTAGATATTATGGATGGAGAATTCAAGGAAGGAATGATTTCTACCCTCAAAGGAATCCAAGAGGACCCATCCATGCAGGAAATTCCAAATGTCCAAGAACTTCATAATATACTAGAGATTCAGGAAGAACAAGAAATATGGGATATTCAAGAAGTTCAAGATCAGCAGGAGGATGGAATTGAGTAGCCAACCATCCCAGATTGGCTAAAAGATAGATTAAAGAGAAAAGCAACAGTAGAGGTTCTTGAAGAAGATGATGCCACAGATTTCTTGGCAAGGCTAGAACAAACTACCCCGAGGAAGTAGGCCAAGAAATTTTCCACCATCCGACAAGATGAGGTTGGCAACCGCACATTACAAATTGTAGTACCTACAGTTGATAAGTTCCACGATGAGATTTCCTAGGATGAGTATGCCATCACAACCATTGACATGGGTCGAACAACGAAAGGGCAAGAAGTCGAGGACTTGGACAATTCCATTGCCACTATCAAGTCCAGGCTGGAAAGGGAAGTGGCCAAGAAAAAGGAATATAAAAAAGAGATTGATCGCCTAAAAAATTACATCCAGCAGTTAACCAAGCCACTAAATGAAGGTGAGCAAGCAATGCTTCCACCTCCAAACTCTTCACTAGAACCAATCCAAAATTTTGAAGAAGAGTTTACAACAACATGAGAAGCTAAGGATTGGATAGATGGAAGGAAAGGAGAGGCAATGGTGTTCATGGAAAAGCTAGCACGTGTGTATGAGCAGGTTTCCTTTTTTCTATCATGGGTTGTAGACTTAGCAGAATGTTGGACTAGCCTCGAAGACATTCAGAACAGGATTATCCCATGCATTTGAGAATTGAAGGGCATCTCAAAACAAAAGTCGATTGATGACAGGATCATTGAGGCTAGAGCTGCATATGATTTCAATGGATGGTATTATGCTCTGATTTCACAAAAGGGAGTCCTAGAAAAGGTGAAGCAGGATGGCACCAAAGTGGAAGAACAGGCAAAAGAAATTCGGAGTAAAATTAACCAGATGGCTGCCGATATGCTCGACAAAGATGTTGTCCAGAAGAAACATTTGGGCCCAAAGAATTTAAAAGAACAAGTGCAGAAAATTTTCTCCACCATCTCCGAATCACTCATGAAAGAAAACTTCACTAGGGTCTTCAACTTCATGACTTTCAGAAATTCTTTCTTGCTACAGGAACCAGAATGGGCGACCACTTTTGCAGGATGTGCTGAGAGCTTGGACTTGCAGGAATACAATGTCAACATGCTACCAGACATTGCCATGGAAGAGGTCAGCTTGATTGTGTCCAAGTTTGATGAACACAATTCCGCACAAGTGGATAAGGATGCCACTCCAGATGTCTGAGGTTTTCTCTAGTTAACTAGTTGATATTTTGGAAACCCTAATTAGGGTTTAGTCATGTTAAATCTGGGCCGTTCATCTCATTTCAATCTTGGCTATTCATTGTAATTCTAAAATACTATATAAACCCCCCTTGCTCTCTTTCATTTCATTAGAAATTAGGGAATTAGATCAGAGGAAGAATTAGAAGAGATTAGAGGTTAGAGAAAATTCAAGAGAATTAGATTGTAGAAAATAAGAGAGAGTTTATGAGATTGTTGTGAAAACACTATTTTGATAATAAAGCTCAAAAGCATGAGGTTCCTTGAATCATTGATTGTCAAATAGTTGCATGGTCGCATATTTTCTTTCTCACTTAGTAAATTTGAATTAGAATGTATGTTAAAATAATGATGGATTGATAACGGAGACTAGTGAAACCCAGCTCATACTTTCTTTGAGTGGATGCTTTTCACTCAATGTGCAAAGTTAGACTGAGATTTTTCATGGATGCTTAACTTCTGTCTGGATAATTGTTGTTCGATTTGATGGTAATTATCCATTTCATGAAAATCATAAGCACATTCCTAGAAGATTGCACTTGCTCTGTGTGGTTGTCGTATAATGTGGTGAAGCAGAGTATGATTTATGTGGTTTCGTTTAATCTTTGTCATCTCTTGATTTCTTAGGAGTAGCATAGGATCTGTTAAACCCTTAACCTTTTCCACTTTTTTTATAAAATCCAAAAATCCAAAATGGTATTGTATTCATGTCTCTACTTTTTGGAGTAATTCACAAAAGTAAGTCCCCTTGTCATAACCAGCAAATCACATCAAAACCACAGAGCTCATCCGCATTCATCTTAAACATTGGAATTACCATATGATCTTACTTACAATCTTAGCATAGAAGGTAGTTTTTCAAGAGGGGATAGAGCGTCTTGGACACTTTATTCTAGGAAATGTTTGTTGTGTCACAAAACACGCATCAACAATACCCATCTTGGTTTCTAGCATTTCACTCTAGGCTTGCAAGTGGGTGTCGGGAATTTTAAGTTTCTTTTAATGTTGTTTGTCGGGTTTGAATTAAAAATAAACTTAATTAAGGCATATAAGTGCATAAAGGGGCCAAAAAAAGCATAAGAAAGGTGTAATTAGTGGTGACAAGCCTAGAAAAGCATGAAATTTTGTTACAAGACTTTACAACACTTTAAAATAGGACTTGACAAGTGATAAAAATGTGATTTTCAGATGAATTATAGTGAGAAGAGTCTAGAAAAGTGTAGAAATGTGTTACAACACTTCACAACACCTTCACAAGACATCATAATTTGAATATTTAGGACCTAATGTGAATGTTTAAGTTACATTGCAACATTAAATCAAAGAAAAATAGGTCAAGCATCATAGGAAAAAGACCTAAATAAGCATGAAAATTTCAATGATCCATTTTTCGATGGTACACTATCTCTTTAATTATTTGTGCTTCGAAGATACCAGAGTTAGTGATGAATTCCAGTATACGTCAGTCATCTTCAAACACCTATAATTTTTTAACATTATTGGGAACTGAAGGTAACTGTACCAGCTTGACTATGAATTTCTTCAAATCTGAGACATCTAAAGGTTCTAAAGTACTGGAAACAGTAGCCAAAGCATCGACTCTCTAGTTAAATCTCCTTGAAATGTGAGTGATGTTGAATGCATCAAAATATTCTATCAGTTCCCACACTTTATGTTAGTAATCGGACAATCGCTTGTAGTGACAAGCGTCCTTCTTATGAACTTGCTTAACTTATAATTTGGAGTTGCCAAACACTTTGATAATTTTCACTTTCTTCTTGATTGCAAGGATCATGCCATGTATAAGGGCTTCATATTCCAATTTTATTTCTCTTTCGAGCTTTTGTAACAATATTCTTCCAAAATTTATCATAAGGACTATTTTCATCTTCAGAAGAACCACAATCTGATTCAATTAAAACATTTGTTCTAGGAGTTATTTGATTATGTTTTTTAGCATTATATGTAAATACCTCTTCTATTTTAACTCCTAAACTTTGTATTTTATAAACTCTTGGTTCTACATCAATATATAGAACTTCATTTTTATGATCGTAATCAGTGATCATGTATTTAATGTGTGGTTCTCTTTTGATTCTGATTTGATTAGGAACTCCTTTCCATGGTAGCCACATATGTGCGAAATCTGTGGCCATATATCCATTTAAAGTTTTAGACCAATCTCTGCTCAATAACATACCATAAGTATTAGGTATCTCAACAACATGAATGTTTATATAATATTGAATCCTAGGATCCGACGCTAATTGTATGTGAATATTAGTCAACTCTCTAAAAATATTTACTTCATTTTTATCAAATTGAGTAACTTTCTTTAAAGAAATTGTCAGAGTTGATCCTAGCATCTGACATATAGAAAAATGCATCACATTAGTAGACGCTCCAGAGTCTACAAAGTAGTTATGAATATTTTTACCAAATATTCTTAGCGTGAGTAAAAATGGCAGGGATTCCAATTTTCCATTTTAAAAGGCTACTTGTGCATCCGCTATAGGAATGATATTCTTGTCTTTTTCCTTAGCATGATTATATTTCACCTAAGATTTCTTAAATCTTCCTTCTTTTGGAAGATCTTCTAGAGCATTTAAGAAAGATTTCATCATCAGAGGTGTTTTGAGAAATTTTGATAAAAAAAAAGGCTGATCTTTACCTTTTTTATCTCTTTTGCTAGATAATTAGTCAAGTTGTTTTGGTCAGTGGAATCTACTTTTTCACTTCATGAAACATTCGATGAATTATAATGAGAGGTTACCTTAGGTAACCCTATATTATTGCTTGATTTATCATCGGGTGGAGTATTAAAATTGTTAGGTGGAATTGACGTAGTCAATGGCCCATTGAATTTTGCTTCCACCGTTGGTGTTACTTCTCAAGTTATAATTATGTCCTTTCTAATACTTTTGAAAAGCATGACTTTCATCAACTTCTTCCTGAGGTTTGTTCTCATCTTGATAAGGAAACATATATGTTTCTAAATTCATTATTCAATTATCTCATTTGTATTCATGATTGTAACTTGTGACAATAGTAGGTGGCTTAACATGTTCATAACTTTCAAGAGCTAAAGTAGAATCATATCTTATTGGAACCAACTCATTTACTTTTGAAGGATGAGAGTCCCACTATTCATTATAATGTGTAGTGGCTAGAAAAATATTTGAAGCAATTATAAATTGTGAACAATCTACTTCAGCATGAGCATTGTATTATGAATTCTACACCAATTATTCATTGCAAGATTAGCTAAATTCACTTTTGACGTGGATATTTCATCAGAAGGATTTGTTTTATCTAAAGGTGTTGATACTCCTCCATTCTTTGGTCATGTATTCCAAGGTCTAGGTGGTCTAGGAGTGTTGTACACTCAAATTTGTGAATTTTGGTTGTTATTTTGAGTATAAAAGTTTTGATTTCTCAATTGCATAACCTTTGTGGTTAATATTTTGTGTTGAGCTGTGATTTCTTTCATGTCTTCCTTTTCCTTTGAAATTTTGATATTTTGATTTTCTTGAGTTAGCAAGAAAAAAGAATTTTCATTAGGATGCAGCTCTGTAATAGCTGGACCAGGGTGAGGGACTAAAGCTTGACTATTTCCTAGTTGAAAAAAGGTATTCTAAGGAAATGTCCCATTCTAGACTGCTAAAGGATAAACATTAGTTGTCATAGGGTGATTCAAAGGTACTCCATTTACACTCAGGATAGGATAATTATTCAATCCATTTCTGCCATTTTAGATGATCCACTTTTGATGTTTTTCATTTCTAAATTTACACCTACTGCTTTGGCATAGGTTTTGGGTAGAGTAGTAGGAGTTTCCCTTCGCTTTACAAACATAGCAGTTAAAGAATCTATTGTCATATAATAAACTATAATAGCAGAAAAATTATCCACTACATAAGGTGCTTGCAACCTATAATAATCCTTCTGAAATATGTCATTAAATTTAGTTATAGGTTCTCCCTCAAACCTTTTGATTTGAGAAAATTGATGATATAACAAAGCAAGGTCAATTGGTGTTCTAAATTTGGCCAAAATTTTACTTTCCAAATCTTGCCATGATCTAATAGAATTATGAGGTAGGTTGATATACCATTGATAAACTTCCTTCTTGAGGTGTATGAGAACAACCTACATACGACATCTTCATGTTGAATCCTTTCTCTAAAACATGTGTCCTTAAAGATATTGATATGTTCCTCTGCATCTTTTTGAAGATAATATTTAGGACACAACTTATCAATATATTTTGATAAATCATTGTATAGGAAAATAGAATAGGTGACTCTAAGTTGAAGAAAGCTATCGCTATAGGGGGCGGTGGTAGTGTTATAGTAGTCAGATTTTGAGAATTTACACTTGTAATTCCATACTTTTGACGTCTAGATGATGTTCAACCACTAAGCTCGACTAAAGTCACATGAGGATCACCAAATCGATATCTAGTGACTCTACAAAAATCTATTTTAAAACCTAACAAAACCAAAATAACAACAATAAGGCCTTGGGTATGTGCAAGATCATCATGGAAAAAACCAGCCCTTAAGTGGCAAAAAATTTAGATAAATCAGAGTTAGGCAACTTGACGTAAAAATTTGAATAAGTTATATATATTATTTCAAAACTATGTAACAATAGAATTTGTAGAAAATTGAATTTAGTTTCTAAATTACTATGTTTATTTTTTTTTAAACAAAATCTGTTTGGTGAAATTTTGAAATTTCAATGCAATAGCACTTAAATTTCAGGGAAAAAATAAGAAGTAGGTGTCTGTCTGACCACCCTAACCACATAAAATGATAACCATTTTTTATATATTTTAGATATAAGTAGAGGACTCATGTCCGATGTGATGCATATTTTTTTGTAATTTTTTTCCAAGTAAATAATTAATTATGATTTTTTTATTACAAATTTTAAAAAATATAAAAAATTATACATCTAACCACCTTAACTTGGTCAAAACTTCATGAAATTCAATTTTTTTTTAATCTTCTAGTATATGAAGCATAGAATGTGACACATGTTTTGGATTCAAAAAATGTGATATTGTTTGAAAGCTATAAATGTTTTTCAATCAGCCTATCAATTAGGACTTTAGTTGTAATTCAAATAGAAAATGAATAATAATTATTTATTAAATTCAATCAGGACTCAAAGAAGTTTTGGCTCTTCCGACATCCACAAATTCTAAAATTAAAATAAATATAAAGCAGTAAACAACCTTTTATAGGAACAAGGCCTCAAAATTTCAAACTTAAAGTTTATCCAAGGAATCATAAATAAAAAATCAAAATGTAGCACGTGACATACACCAGTTGTCATCAATATCTTCTAGATGAAGTCAAAGCTTTGACTTCCTCAGCAACAAAACTTTTCACTTTCAAACTCTGGTACACAATACTCCACATAAATCAAGGCTATTAGAATCCTTTAGAATACCGAATAGGAAACATCCACTGGGACCAGGAACAACCTACAAAAATCAATTGTAACAAAAAAATTTATGTGATACTTCTGCTATTCGATATCTAGTACTTCCTTCCATCATTCAGAGCTCAGGTTCCAACATCTTTTCTTCGCTTTTCTTCAACTAATATTTTTGAAAAGTATTCAATATTTGATGCATACTCTCCTTTGAAATCCCTTGTACTACATCCCAACAGAACTTGAACCTAGTGTATTCTTCTTATATCTGGAGTATACTAGCATTCCTTTGTACTTTCTCTATTTCTTATCTGGCTATAGTGTTTCTACATCGCATGATTTCATTAATAACCTCTCCAGTTCCCAACTAAAAAGGTCTTTATTTATCCTTTCAATCCATTCTTTGAAGGCTTTCCCTTCTTTACCCTCTTATCCTAGTGTTTGGGGAGCACAATCTTGACGTGCTAACATTTCAATGGAATCTTGATCTTTATCAAGCAGCTTGCTACATTTATCATTGACCTCAAATTCTTCAATACATTGTGTCAACATGTCACCTTCCCATTTCAACTATTTATTCCATTTTTCAGGCAATGGAACTTCTTGTTCTGAAATTATGTTTTCTCTTATCAATTCTTGGATATCCATGTGTATGAAGGTTTCAACATCTCACCTTTCAGTCTCATTCATTTATGGCCTCCGAGCTCATTAATTTTTGCCACGATTTCCAATTTTTTCCATCTTTGTGATGTTGGAAAGGTATTGAGGAGCTCTATGTTTTTTCCATGCACTTTTTTCTATATCTATCTCAAGTTGATCATTATTCCAGATTTCTCCTGATGGGTGTTTTGGCATTTGGAAGGGTGAAATTTGAATATTTGTACTTCACTTCAGTATCACATCAATTTTTTTTCTTATGCTTGTTTAGCGTTCTCTCCTTTTACAATCATTGGGTTATTGTAATAAATGCACTGATATAAAGTTCCATCAGGGGGGTTTCTTGCATAATAATCTGATTAGAGTCTGCATGCACTTTGATCTCATCTTGATTTGTTAACAACTCGCATGGGTTGTATATGGTTTCTTAGTTTCTTTTGGCCACATCTTGCTCTAGATTGACACATATCAGATTCATATTGTTTCACACTTGAAATTGGGAGCCTATGGTTATTAATCTGCATTGGCTCATATCCATCTTAGTTTGAGGGCCATGTTTTTTATGGTTAATGCTTCAGATTCTTTATGGTACTTGTTCCCATGGAAGATTTTTAGTCCTAGTTTGGCATTGGCATTGAGATACATGGTTTCCAAATTTTGTCACCATTTCATCTACTATTGCTTCACAGATTATAGGATTGTTCCAATTTGTGAGTTTTCTAGTGTTCCATGGCATCAGGTCTTCTATTGCATTATTATGAATTTGTGTGAGTCCTTCAATGACTCTCATATGGTTTCTTGTAGACAAAAGTATCTTTCCTTGCTTTCCAAATTTCGGTTCTAGTGTTACTCCATATTGTTCTTCCAGTGCTTCTTTGTAGCAGTCATCTCATTATAGGGGGGTTTTGTCCCACTGGGTTTTCCTTCTCTACCTCATTATTGCATTTTGTTCATGGGTACATGATCAGGCCTTGTTGTTGGGACCCATTTATGCTTTCTTGCATTTAAACTAGCTTTAGGTGCATGCTTTTTTAGTCTCCCTAAGTTGCACTTATGGGGGGGTATTAGTGTAATTAATTAATTATTACACTTGCATATGCATACTTAGGTAATATTTTAATTCCTAGGTTATTGTTGTCATGCTTATCTAGTTGAACTATCTTGTTGCTCAAAATAAGATTAGGGTTATGCATACATTTCTTTTATAAAGAAAATCATCTCATGTAATTATGAATTCCGAAATAATATTACTTGCACATATTCATGCAAATATCTACTTTTACTTTCTTTTCTCTTATGTGGAAGGTTTTTTGGTTGGCATGTTTGATCTTGGTTTCTAACATCCTCACCCAATACTCAATCCATTCTTCAAATACGTTCATTTTATGGTGAACTTCTACAATTGTATCCACCTGTTCTTGTGACATTAGTACTGGGTTTTGGTGCAATTCAGTTTGTGCTTGATCAGATAGGGTTAATGACTTTATAAAATTTTCCAAGCTAGCAACCTATTGTTTCAACTCTCTTTTCTTCTTTTTATTCTTCTACACTCTAGAAATTGTTGCATCTAAATTCATCTTCATTTCTTCTAGCTATTGTCTCCAAGATGAGTGTCCAATATTGATACTTGTTATCTTGCACTCATTAGGAATTATCTCATGTCTATTTTTGTTAGATATTGGAGTATCTATATGGATAGTTTTGTCTCCATCTGCATTTTTCTATATGACATGTTTCACTTTAGCTCTGCACCTAGGCTTAGGAGTATCTACTTCTTGTATAAAACTGGTAAGATCCATAGGCACTACTACTTCCATTGGAGAATCCAATTCCATGATCAACCAATTAGGTGCATCCTCATAACGCTCTACCTCTATACATTTATGTGTTCCTGGTTCCACTTGATTCAAGAACTTTTTCTCTTCTTCAACTTTATTTGTTGTGTCCTTTGAAATAGGAATCTCTTCAACAATTTCTGGCATAAATTCTTGATTATTGAGATTTCTTATGGTCTCCTCTATTTGAAGACTTATATTTTCCTATCTATCCGGATGTTCAACATCAATTCCTTGGACATAACTTTCCTTGTATCCTACTACATCAATATTTTCTTCATTTTCAATTTTATCACCTAAAACCTATGTAGCTTCCTCATTTTCAACTTCAACCTAGGGCCCTCTGATTTTTCAAGGACTTGTGGTTGTTCATTATCATTTGGATATTCCCCAAGTGAAGATTTTGAATCGAAGGTATCTTCAATAACTATTTCATCAATAGGATCATTCCCTATAGTCACCCCTATTTCTATCTCAAGGACATCAGGGTTCCTATCCTCTGAAGTAAGTGTTCCTTGTATGAATTCTTCTTCTTCAAAATTTATAGGAATGGACCCTATGTTTGGGATTTCTTCTACCATTGGATGCACCATGGGTTTATCCTTATGCTTTTTTTCCTTTACTTTCTACCCAATAGCACACCATTTATCCATCTATTCTTTAATTCTAGATTCATCTACCTCAGAAATTTCTTCCAAAACCACAAGAGTTCCTCCAAGTACTTGTTTCATACTAGAAATACTAATAGAAGGGGGAGAAGTAAATAATGTTGCAACCCTTTGAGATTAATAACATTTTGTTTCCACAGTCCATGATAGTGTGTACATGATTTCTGGAATAACTGTGTGCAATTTTTTACATCAACGTTTCGGATCAAACTCCATGATCCATCATCAGGATGAAAAGCAGAAAGAGAGAAAGGTGATGATGGATCATGGAGTTTCATCCGAAACGTTGATGTAAAAAATTGCACACAGTTATTCCAGAAATCATGTACACACCCTTTGAGATGCAGACCTTGTTTGTGTCCCAATATTTTTTGTTTCCCCTACTTCTTCATCAATAGTAGGTCGAGTCCTTGGTTTTGTTCAAGAGGAAGATGCAACTATAGGTTTTATTGTTGATTTAACTTTGCTTGACTTGGAATCTTTTTGCTTATTAGCTGGCTTTGGTAAAAATCCTTGACTTGAAGCCTCAGGGGTTTTCTCTTCAATTCTTATACCAGTATTTGTCTTACTAGTCTTCCTCTTCTTCTTAGCAGGTTCCCCACTCTCAAATGCAGTTTCATTTCTTTGTTTTCTTCTTTTATCTTGTAAGTGGGTTCAATTCCTTTTTCTCTTAAATATTTACAAAAATCATTTATCAAATGTTGAGTGTTTAATAGAACCAGTGCATAGACTTCTTCAATTGATGTCATTTCTTCACCATTGTAGTATGGATTTGGGATAGGTTCATCATAGACATTGTATTCATTGTAAGTTTTAATCAACACTTGACCATCATATTTTCCTAATTGATATGGTATATCATCAAGCATAAGAATCAAAGAAGATTTTAGTGACAATCTTTCATATTTTATTTTACTTATTATGTGTTCATCTTCACAATTTAGCAAATAATCCTCTAGATGTTGGACATGAGTACGATAACAAGCTATGTTCTTGGAAATATTCCCTTTAGGATCATAATACATCCTCTGGAGTGGGAAATACTCAAAATTACATGTTCTCAATTCTTCTTCACATAGGTCAGTTGTCCTAATTGCTCTACATTTATAATTCCCTATCACAATAGGAAATATGAAAGAATCCTTCTAACGAGCATGGCTATAAAGAGCTTGAGACAACTTTAACTGTCTCACCAATTCTAATAACATAATTTTGTCTATAGGATACCTAGTAAGCATGAAAGGATTTCCATCAAACCCTTCCATTCTAATATGGGAATAAGTGGGGAGCTGAATGTACCAGCCTCCCATCAGTCTAATAACACTTTGTGCTTCCAAGGACAATATTTTGGCTTTGTCACCTTCCATTATTCTAACTAGCTTCATGGAAAACACATCATTAACTCTTTTGTAATGCTCTTTGTATCCATGGATAGTGATTTTGGGTAAATGAGCATATATTAAGCTATTTCCTACTTCTTTACCAAAACTTCTAGTCTTTTTTAACCCTTGTCTACTTGCGCCGATGGTGCAGGAATAAATCACATATGAAGACATATAAAAAACATCTAGTTTTGGGAAATTCCTTTATCTATTCATGTAATCTCTCACTAATAAACTTTCCCCAATGCATTTGCATGAGACTTTCCAAAAGTTTGGATATTATTACAAACATCCAGGGTTCAAATTTACTAGCATCTCATAACCCAGCTATCCTGCTCAGTATAGTTATAATAGCTTGAACATCTTGATTGAACATAGACCTTAGAATTATTTTGGTCTATTTTGTAATATTCTCTTCGTACCATTGGGTACTCATAATTTCTTTGTTGCCCTCCTTAGCATTCTGATAAGTTTTGGCCTTTTCCCTCAGATCAATGTTGTACATCTGAGTGAATATAGGGAGCCCAAATGTGTATGTAATTCCTTTCTTGGAGAGATCTACATAAATTATTCCCTCCTTATTGAACCATATATTTTTGGGAGTGATATTTATAGGCTACTTTTGCACTCTTAGGATGTTTCACCTAAAAGGAGAGAGATAAATCTCACTAAAAATCAATCTGGTTCACTCAAATTAGGAAATGTATGATGTTATTAAGGCTAAATGAGATTATCTAAATGCAAGTAAATGAATTAATTGACTGATTATGAATAAAAAACCTAAGATATATGCAATGTTTGAAAACATAGTGATGTTCGTAAAGAGCTTAAAAGAATGAACAAAATGAAAATTAAACCAAACAAACAACTTTTTTTAGAAATGTGCACTTGGAAAGCTAAAAATGACTTTAAAGTAATCTAGAAATCTGGAAATTCTAATTTTGAGCTAACTGGGACTCATTCACCACCTTGGGTAAATCAGTCCTAAGTAAAAGGTTTTCTGCCCAAAAAAAAAAATTCTGCCAATTGGGTGTCTGGATCTGCACTTGACTCAAAAAGTCACCTTATGAGAGACTCATTTTCAATTCATAGTGAATTAGTCCACTTTCAATTTTTTGTGGTTTCAAATCTTTGTTCTACACCTTGACACCTATACAACACTTTCTGATAGAAACGCAAATTGGGATCTTAGAAAATACCTGCAAAATAGCTTAAAATTATTTTTCTAATGGGAGGTTTTCCTTGGTCAAACCCCTAGTTGGGTAATTAAACCTTAAATAGAGAAAAATATACATAAAACCCTAGCCTTATGTGTGTTAAAGACTAGGAAAGTCTGAAGTATGCTAAAGCCCTATTCTATTATGCTAGAAAAAGAGATGCAAATGTGATTTGAGTGATGAAAGACTTCAACCCTAGAAACCTTACAACACTTCAAAAATGTACATAAATGACATCCAAATAAAATGTAAATGAAATGAAAACCTTAATCTGAAGATAGAGAGAAAATGGAAGATCAAATCACTTTGAAACCAAGTCTTTAGGTGTGATTTGATGGCTAGTTGCATCTCCTCAACCTAGATTTCACTATGATTCACCATAGGAATCCATCATATCTCCTTTGCAATGTTGAATCTTGATCAAAAAGTGAGCTTCGTGACCTGCAAAAACCCTAGTTTGCTACCCTAAAGCTTCAACTTTGCTAATGAAGATTGTTGTAGAAGACTTGACTTTAGAATTTGTTTATGTGAAATGACTAAAAAGATGTGTAAAATGACTTAAAATGATTATTTATAAGCAACAACACCTAATTTTCCCATTATTTAGACCTAAGAGGCCGACATTCACTGAAAAATTAAGTTGAATTGATTAAATTCCCACTCAAAATTGAAATTTCCCTCAAAAGGGACTCATTCACCACCCTTGGTGAATGGGTCCCACCAGTGGTTTTTGAAGGTGATTTTTTTGAATATGAATGAATTGAGTGCTTTTTGTTGAGATTTAAGTGATTTCTCAGGTGAAATGGGCCTCTAGATCAAAAATAATATGTCTTAGGGGCCTATAAATGTCATTTTGAAGAGTGAATAGTGTAAGGGTACTCAAAAGTAGGTCTAATTAGGCATGAGATTGTCTCTTTTCTCAAGAGTGTCTAATTTATATGCCACATTTAGCCCCAAATTTGGTGCCCATATGACTCTATGTGCATATGTAAGCTAAATGACTCTAAATGGTGCACTTTATTACATAAAAGGATACTCATTCAAAAGATGAGAAAAAAAAGCCTCCAGTGTAGTTATCTGCAAAACCACAACATTAGGAACTGCATCCTACAACACACATTCGTTAATTGTCCAAACATCCTTTTGTCTAACTCCTAGGAATCCAATTATAGGGTAGATGTATGCCCCCTCTTGATTTTTCTTGCTTTACGGAGTTGGAATCAAGGGAGCAATCTAGCCATGTCAATGAAGTAACATAATACCATGGGGCATTTCCAAGTACCATGCCACATAATGATAGATGTTGATGATGTGAATCACAATTCCAACACATCAAATGATGTCAAAAATGGATTACCCTAGCTCTTGTTATGTTGTTTGGAAGAAAAGATACTCTATTAACTCTTAATATAAAATAATCCTAAGTTAATGCAGAAGAGTAAAGGTGATGAAAATAGGTTAAAAGAAGTAGAAGAAAGTAATTTGTCACTTACTATTGCAATTTACCTTCTTGTAACTTAAGAGTGACAAGTGAGAGAAGAAAATGTCGAGAAGACAGGATTACACACCTTCACAGATGGATGAGCTTCGAGAGTAGGTGGCATGCAGTGAGTTATACTATGAGGTAAGTCAATTCTACAAATTTTCCTTATGATTTTGTAATAATTTAATGATTTTTAATGCATGGATAGGTTAATTTAAGACCTTGGAAAAAAGTTCGCAAAGAGTCTCGTTTCTTCGTGTGCAGTATCCCATTTCTTTGTGAAGTGTCTCGTTTCTTTATGAAATGTCCTAAAAGGGGTTTTAAAGTGTTTAGGTCCATTAGAAAAGTACACTAGATCTACTTTATCACACTTACATGATGAAATATGTAAAAATTGAAGATATGAAATTGATTTTTAAAGTATTTTATTATGATTTTGATAGGTCCCTGCCCGATCGCCATAACGAGTAGGGGGAAGAGAGCTTACTTTTCTAAGAGATCACACTCCAACATTATTGGCAGTAGAGATAGATAATTTATAGATAGTAGGCATCTATTAGGAATATCTTATGCCACCTATGAGATACCATGACACCATGCTTATGGCCCTATGCAAGTGTTGGGACACCGATACGTGTATGTTTCATCTTCCTATTGGGGAGATGACCATTACTCTTGAGGATGCACACTGCATTCTTTGAGTTCCTATTCAGGGAGAGCAGATATATTTCTAGGGGGATCAGTCATTCCGCAAGAAGAAGGCAGACATGCAGTATTGTCTAGGAGGACCTATGCATGTGAGCGTGTTAGAGTGTGGATTGAGCTTCTCATGCTTCTATATTCTTGAGCTCATGTTGTTAGATGGATTATGATGCATATAGTGGCTCTTGTTCTCAATCCTAATGGATGAGCAACACACTTAGGTGGAGGATTGGTAAATTTGAGTCAAGGGATGTATGAGCATGACAATCTATGCTTAGGGCCACTGCATTCTAGCACACTTATATTATGATCTTGGTAGATTTTTATTTTGAGAGATTGACAATATGGTGCATTGGACACTTCTACAGGTGTGGTGCCTTGAGCATATCACATGCACTAGGCCTATTAGAGTCCTTTGTGCTATAACTATAGGATATCCACAAGCATTCAGCTATTCTCTATGACACCTGTGGCAGTATCGAGATTTACACTTTTGGAGAGTGAGGTTTGAGCGGTTGGAGGGAGATAAGATCTTATAGAGACCTTATCTACTCACTCTACAGTGGTCAGATCCCACAGGATAGCTAAGGAGGATGCAGATGGATAGGTTTTTAGTTGGGAGGAATGACTATGTTGTATGACCTTTCTATTATGGATGAGAAATGTGATAGTTTAGGAAGGTGTAGACACCACCAAGGGTGTTCCCCTTCATTAGGTGATTAGTACAGAGTGCTCAGAGGCTAGGTGATACTATTCAGCTTACTATAGATCATGTTCATGAGAGTGATTCTGATGATTCAGATCATGATCGGCCACCAGTCTCTGACACTAATGATGTTGGTAGCACAGATGAGCATAAGGAGTGGCGGTCAATGACACAAATAGCTCCTGTGTTCCCCATGTATGTCCCTATAGGTGATGCAGGACCAACACCAGATGAGGGAGATGACCCAAAGGATAGAGTGGAGGATGTACGATACAGGTTAGCAAGCATATTTACTGATGTGATTGATGATGAATACAATTCAAAGGTTGATCCTGACTATGAGGAACATGATGGAGGAGAGGAGGATTATGAGGAGGATGAGTATTACAAGGAGGATCCACCCTTTAGTGGAGGGAATGAGTTAGTGACGAAGGATTGGTACGAGCATGTAGATTTCTCACATACTTATAGGAGAAGATCATGTGCAGTAACTACAATAGACATCATCACCCATAGTCAGAGAGATGCTAGCACTTCCTCCTTGACCCCCTAGAGAGGATGAGGTTGACATCCCTCACTCGACTGGAGACATAGGTGATGAAATTTAATTTTACACATGTACTTGAGTAATTATTCTTTTTTTATATGTATATATATATCATGATGATGTTTACTAATTGTTTACCTTTTCTTTCTTGCAAGAATTATGAGAAACTAGTGATAATTCTATCATCAGGCTACCACAAAGATAGTTCCTACATCAATCGATGAGGAGGAGATGGATCTGACTACATACCCCCACCGATCATGAAGGAGGAGGCATAGTCACTTAAACCTTTTACGAGGCTATGGGAAATGTATGAGAACATGAGGAGACAACTCCATCGAGCTAAGAGTGTAGGACAGTCATCATAAACCTCAACAAAGGTTGACAAACTGCATGTAGAGCTAGCATAGGTATGAGCAGAGAGGGATCAGATGGTAGAGGAGTGTCTTGTGGCTATTGGTCAAGTATAGGGTCTAGAGTATGCACTTAGACTCATTAGTTTATGGTCACAATCACACATGACCATATCACAACATCTAGGGACCAGATCATGAGTGCTAAAGCCCAAGGGGTCTAGCTCTCATTGACCTTTGTGATTTTGTATATGATATTGAGATGCACATAAAACTTTGATATATATAGACATGTGCATTTCATGTTATTATGATGTGTCTCATTGTATTTGAATGTTAAATGCAATGTGATTAATTAAATGACTTTATGGTAAAAGTATTTAATTAATGCTACATGACTTAACATGATTAATGTGATCTAAAATTAAATGTATTTTAGTTTCACTTTAGATACAACATTGATGATTGAAAGAGAATATGTTAAATTAAATACACCTATAACTCATATAAGCGTCTAACTTAACATAAGATGAGGATGAATAGTATGAATCCTAAAGTAATTATAAAATGAACTTAAATAATTACCTTAGTGTTCTAGAAAAAAAAAAAAGTTGTCAAGAACAAAGCAATGTGAAAGTTATTTAGAATGACATCAAATAACTTTAGACAACATTGCTTTAACAATCATACTATTCAAAGCGATTAGAGGTAATACCGATGCAAATGTTTGGCATGAATAGGTTCCTTAAGGGGTGTTCCATTAAGCTTTTTTAATACATAAGCACCAAACCCATAACTGGTATCAACTATGTAAGGTCCTAACCAATTAGGGCTGAATTTATCTTTATCTTCATTATCAGCATCGATATTACGTTGATTCACATAAAGAACAAAATCACCTTTACAAAACATTCTAGGAATGACATGTGTGTTGTGTGTTTCTTCTAATTATTTGATGTAAGCTTGGAGATGCTTGATGAGTCTAGTTTATGGGTTAATTTTGCTAGAACTTATGATCTATTTGTTGAAATTATCATGAACCTTGATGTTTGAATGTTGATATTTCCTCAAAACCATACACATTGAGCCTAATTTATCTCTGCAAATCTTTAATGACTTTGACATGTTATATGGACTATCTATGTCAATTCTACATGTGGATTAATGAATCTTATTTAAGATAGTTATAGATATGTGATTATTGTGCTAGATTGAGAAGATTTCACATGTTGGTCATTCACCATAATGGTTAGCAATGTGGCCATGAAAAGGTCAATGAAGGGAATCATTCAAAGAGGTTGATGGTGGGAGATTCCTCATGCAAACCAAGTTGTAACCACCTTATAAATGATCTTTATTGATGTTCAAAAAATATAGGTGTTACTATTGTGCTAAATCTGCATTGAGGCAGGCATGTCTGACTAGATTACATGCACGCATAACTGCCTCTCCACTTTCTCTGCTTTCCCTAAAGTGGTGTGCTCCCAATTCGTGGAGTTGATCATCTTGTTTAGTTAGTAGCTTATTTTCATATAAATAAGATTTGAATGCTCCTCACAAGGTTGTATGATCTGATATTGTACTTTCATTCTTAGTATTTAGTGATACAGTTACACTGCTCTATTGTACCCATGTTTTTTGATGAATAAAATGAGGTTATAAGTCCATCCATATGAGTTTACATTAGTTTTAGAGGATACTCATCCAAGGGGGCCCACTTGGTGAGAATTTTGTCCTTTAGTTTAGTATTAGTTTAGTTATTACTTTTTGTTCAGTAATTAAATAGGAATCTGGTACCGACTATTCTTGCAACCACTAGAATTCCATTATGTGACTGTTCCTACAACCAAAGAAGATAGAGTAGTTTCTTGTTTGTTGCTCAGATTTTCATTTCAGTCATGAATTTCAACTTAGTATAGTTGTTGGTTAATGCTCATTATTTTTGTTATTCCTTTCCAAGCAATTTACTTTCAGCATTGTGTCTTTCTTAGCTATAGTATGGAAATGGATACCTTGGATTTGTAGTGCACATATTGTGTTGACCCAATTCAAGTTCAAGTCCCTGCATTGACAAGTTAAATGCACCTTCATGATTATTGAAATGACTATTCAATTTAGATGTCCATTCTCTGAATCACGATTGTAATGGCTTAGTTGTTAGATCATTGTTGGAGGCTAACATTTTTGGCACCATTATAGGGGATGCTGTCAAACTAGGAAGTTCTTTGGAGTCATTGATAGTTTTCTTGTTGTAGTACTTCTGAAAGTTGTTCTTAGTATACCCCTCATTTAGGAAATAATGACCCCCCTTATTCTTTACCAATTCTTTGTGTGAGTTGGCTGATAGTGAGTTGATACCACATGCATAGACGAAGGAGAAGAGATTCTTATGGGAGATTCCTTCCTAATAATCCTAATACATTATAGCTAGAAGAGCTTCCAAATCTACCAAGGAACAAAGAAGAAGAGCCAAACCCCTTTGTTGATGCATTTCCTAATCTGACTAACTCTAAAGCTTCCTCTGAAGACCAAAATCAGTTTGAGAACCCCTTTTCTTTGGCACTATATCAAGCAGGCATGGGTGATGCAAATAGAAATAGACCTAACCAAATAGCTTTTCCTTTCACCATTACCCATCAGAATGAAGTTGACAATCTCAAAAATATTCCTGCTTCAGTCCTCCCCAAGTTTTATGGACTTGTTACAGAAGACCTTGATACTTTCTTGTTTGAATTTGATAAATTTTGTAGGAGTTATGACTATACCATTGATACTCACAGGCTTAAGTTATTTCCTACCACTGTGAAGGAAGTTGCATAGATGGTTCATGAGCCTAGGAAAAGATACTGTGGAGACATGGGATGACATGAAGACAAAATTCCTTGAGAAATACAAGGAGTATTGCAGGGGCAGTGACATGAGAGGAGGTGACATTTTTAGGATGCAGCAAAAGGAAGATGAGAGCTTGGAGGATTAAATTGCAAGGTTTCTATTTTTCCTACAAAAAATTTCCACACCATACACTTAATGAAGACTCAAAATTTTCCTTTCCTGAGAGGAATCAACAATAGCTATACTTATGCCTTGGACCTATTAGGAGGAAGAGATATCTCCCATGTTCCTTGGGAGGATATTAAGAAGATATGCCAGAACTACTCTAGGGAAGGTTCAAAGAAAGGGAGAGCTTCCCAAAACTCCATGGGTAAGTCATCTACCAGTGGAGTTTCAAGAATGGAGATTACTCATTTGCTGGCAGACTTCAAGCAAGACATTATAAACAATCTAACTACTCAGCTAGATGCACTTCAGGCTAAGAAGAAACAAGAGGAGGCAGAGGAAACATTGGTAGAGTATTTCCCCCATTGTAGACAAAACAA
>VDFB02201766.1:0-38083 GCA_007258455.2 Sequoia sempervirens | reverse complement strand
CCTTGGGTTGAGATAGGAATCCTTGTGGTGGACTATGATAGTCTCCAAGTGAGAGTGTGAAGGTGAGCCCGTGGTGTCTATTGACGACCCTGTGCTACTGGAACGCTAGCTATCTTCCTTCACGAGAAAGGGTGATCGAGAGAACCACCCCAATATTAAGGAGTATTAACCTTTGGTGGTCCGCTCAAGGTGGTGAGCCTACATCAAGTTTGTAAACCCTTCATACTAATTCTAGGATTGTGCTATTTGGAGTGTCTTCTCTGTGCGATACCAGTGCATTTCTTTTCAGTTGAGTCAGCCCTTTTCTTTTGCTTGTTGTTTGTCATGCTTCTAGTCCTTTACCACAATCAGCCCCTGCCTTCAGAGGAAAATTTTCCCCTTACAAAGACAAATTTGAACTATAGACAGACAATTTTTCCTTGTAAAAGGGCGAATCCGTAGTTCAGTCCAGTCTAGGTTTCCTTGTTTGGGCGAATTTTCCTTTGACAGAGGTGAATTTTCCTGTGGGTCACTTTCTTAGGCGACCTCATTTTTGCCTGTTTCCTGTAACAGGCAATTCCATTTATTCGTTAGGTGAGTCTGTCCGTCCCTGTTCATCAAATTCACCCATTCTCCACTGAATAGGAAAATTTTCTCCTTGTTTGGGCAAATTTGCTACTATCTTGGGCGAATTTTCCTTCTAAAGGGGCAATTTTGCTTGTTGTCTGAGTCATTCCGTTAGTCCATCAGTCATCAAATTCTCCTATTTCTATAGAATAGGAAAATTTGCTCCAACTTTAGGGCAATTTTGCTTTCTGTTTCAGTCCCCTATCAATCCACTGAGTCATCAAATTCGCCCATCCTTTGATAATAGGAGAATTTGCCACATCCTTGGGCAAATTTATTGTTAATCTAAGTGAATTTGCTTCAAAAAAGGGGCAATCCCATTTTCCGTTCGAGTCTCCGTCTGTCCATTCTCCCGTTAAGTGCATCCGTTTATCCGTTAGAGAGTCCATTTTACCGTCTAGAAGGTCCGTTTATCTGTTTGTCGAGGTCGTTTCTCCATTTGTCGAATCTGTTTCCCCATTGGGATAGTTCGTTTCTCTATTCGTCAAGTTTGTTTATCCGTTTTCAAGGCCATTTATCCATTTGGTGAGTCTGTTTGTCCATTGGGAGATCCCGTTTTTAGGCGAATCCGTCCCCGTCTGTACCGTTCAAGAAATAGGCGAAGTTGTCATCCTCGTTAGGCAATCCTGCAAGACAAATCTGTCCTTTTCCCTGTCATTCTTGTGATTTTAGGAAAAATTTCCACCTGTTTGGGTGAGCTTAATACCTTTTTAGGTGAATTTGCTAGCTGTTCAAAGGAAGCTACTATCTGTTTAGGCGAGTTTGACACTTGTTGGGAATTTTTTTAAGGATTTGGGAAAACTTTCTCAAGTTTTTGGGTGAACCTGAGAGTTGTTAGGTGAATTTGCAACCTGTTTAGGTGATTTTGACTTGCAAATTCGCCTGTTTCTTGAGTCACCTTTGATTTGGGTGAATTTTCTTTCTCAAAATAGGTGAAGTTGCTTGACACAGGGGAGAAATTGCTTAGTAAAGATAGGTGAAGTTGTGATCCAATTAGGTGAATGTGTCATACACAGAGGCATATTTATTTCTCATACAAATTCCAGAACGTGAATCCTTTGGGCCACTCAAACCTTGCCATTTTCCTAGTCATTTTCCATGATCAAAACTTTTGTATCACCTTCTGTTTGCTCGTAATCTTCACTTTAGTCCATCTGCATCTTCTAAAGGTCATCCGTTCATCATCATAATCATATAGGTATATCTTAGAACATCTCTAGATTGCATATCCATTGTCGTTTCATCAATCCAAATCCCCTAGACTTCATTTTAGAGGTTATTATCCAAGTTGGCTTAGGTGTATGAATTTGATCGTTGTCATCCACATTTACTTAGGATTATCATCCGTCCTATGTGAGTTATCATCTTTGACCCAATCAATTTGTTTCCATATTAAGGTGGATTCAATGTCGTAATCATCCATATGTCCTTCAATCTGATCAATCAACACCTTAAGTCACCTAGAGTGATTTTTGAACTTGGTTTAGAATCCATTTCATCATCTTATCTGATCAATTAACTAATCCAAACAATCATTTCATCTCATTGATGAATCCAATCCAATCTTATCCCTCATCCAATCATCCAATCAATCGATCCTTCATCCAGTTCAATCAATCCTCTAATCATCAACTAGGTCATCCTTGCACTGCATCTTAGAGTGTAGCATCATCCTAGCTCATCTGGTAGTTTTTCACTTTCATGCTCATTCAAACCTGATCACAAGCAAAGAAACAAATGGTTGAAAAACAAGGTCAAGGTGCCCAGAACATCCCTCAGGATCTGAATAATAACGCCTCATCACAATCCAGTACTGATGTTCAAAACACTTCGCCTCCTACCGATGAGAGTATGGTCATCCAACCTAAGGTCACAGTTGATGAGTACCTCAGTAATCTCAAAAATGTTCAGATGAAAGATCGCCTCCTAACTTTAACATGTCGCAATACATCAACACCACACCTCCTCCAGTGTCTCAGGACCCCCAGAATTCATATAACATTCTAAAATTCATATGTCCCCGAGGGTCCCCCCATAGAAAATTGGTATCAACCTAGATTTGGTAATGTTGTGCTCTATCAAGTTCAACATCCTCCTCGGATCTTAGTCGTGGGAGCACAACCTAATCCAAACAACCCCCTTTCTTATGGTATGCTACAAAATTTACCACCTCCACCACCTCCCATGCCTATCTAGCAAGGTCCAACACCCATACCATCTGTACCACCGCTTCCGCTTAACCAGTCAGGTCACCTACTCGTCAATGTTGGGGGAAATCCCTTTCTTGCACTGACACCACCTCCAGGAGCTACACCTGCAGCAAACCTACCGACACCATCTTTCACATCTCAACAACTGCCTTAAGGTAACATCCCCGCATTCCAACAACCTCAAGTTAATCCACAACAATCAACCTCATCACAACCACCTTAGCAACAGGTGACACAACACACTTCCATCCCATCACAAGCACCGCCACACCAAACTGCAATCCCATCTCAACCACCTCACCAACAACCCCTGCAATAAAGCATCCCAGTTCTGCAACCAAATATTCCTGTCCCCCAACAACATACCATTGTTCCCATGCAACCCCCTCATCAGGCTACATCGCAGCCTCAACAACCACTGCAAGGTGCATCAATATCGATCCCTCAACAACAAAATATCCCACCTCATCATCTCTTCCAACAACCATCACATCAGTAGCAACCACATCAACATACTCAAATTCCCATGTAAATGCAACACAATCCTCTTGCGCAATACCTTTACCATCCATCAAGCATATATGCCATCTATGCTAATCCATCGAATGCTAACCCCAATCCTATTCATCAAAATCCTCAGCCATCTAATCCTTAGTACCAAATGACCAATCCACAACCACCTCCGTCTATTACCCAACAACCAAATCCTACTTACAATTACCAATCCAATCCATATCCATATTACAATCAGCAGCAATCATCCTATCAACAAGGTGCTACCTCCAATTCCTATTACCAGCAACAACTACCAACTCAGCAAGGTGCTTCCACCTCGTCATACTATCAAGCCCCTCAACAGTACCAACAAGGTGCTCCCTCCACCTCATATTACCAACAACAACTACCATACCAACAAGGGACCTCCACCTCTTATTATCAAAATCCCCCATACTATCAACAATCCTACGCCACTCAACAATCGTAACCCACATACACCAATCAATATCAACAAACACCTCGATATACACCTCCACCAGTGTATGATCAAACTGCATTAGCTCCATCCTCATCATACCAACAATATCCTCCCTACAATCAAGCCAATTTGTTTAATCCAAACCCCTCTGCACCTGCCAATAAAGAATGGGAAGAAGTCAAAGCTGCGTTAAAAAATTTGCAAGCAGGGACTAGCAAACAATCCTTCAAGTTTGAAGACATTTGTCCCTATCTGTTCGATCTATCAATCTCATTTGTTCCTTTCACAAAGCATTTTAAGATCCCAAAAATTGATAAGTACAAAGGAACTAAAGATCCTAAAAGCCATCTTCAGGAGTTCTATTCCCATTGTCAAGAAGTCCAACATAACGATAATTATCTCCTATGATTATTTCCAACGAGTCTAACTGGGATAGCTCTTGATTGGTTTATGGCTCTCTCGAGAGGATCCATCAAGTCTTTTGCAGATCTTTCAATTTTTTTTGTCTCCCACGTCTCCTTTAATTTGGAGAAAGATGTCAATATTTTGGACCTTCTAAAAGAGAAGTAGCATGAGGGAGAAAATTTTGCAAGCTACCTTCAAAGGTGGCGAGCTTTGGCCGGTCGAATGAAATCCCCGCTTAGAGAAAAATACATGGTCACCTTTTATGTTGAAAACTCTCACCCAGACATGGCACATAATTTCAAACTTCACTGTGTCACCACCTTTGCAGAAGTAGTAGAGAAGGGTCCTATCCTTGAGAGAGCCCTTATTGCTAAAGGGCTAGTCAAAATTTACAATCTTGACAAGGAAAAGTGATCTAGGGATAAAATCCACTACTAGAACAAGAATAAGAATGTTGTCAATGATGGTGTCACAGACACCAAACATGTTCAAGTAGTTAACACATCGCAGAGACAACAACACATTTCTAATCAACCATCTGTTCCTAATGCCATCTTAGTGCCATAGGGGGCACCTCGTCCTCCCCCGCAATCTAATCAGAACAATCAAGGGAACAAAAAACATCAATTCACTCAGTTAGGAGAGCCCTTAAGTTTCATGTTTAATAGGCTTCTTCAGGCTAATTACTCGATTACGTATCATGTGACCAAGCCTCTTGATGAATCCAAACCCAAGCCAACTTGGTATAAAAAGAACGAGTATTGTGATTTCCATAAGATCAAAGCACATTCATTAAATAAGTGCCAAGGCTTAAAAACCTACATCCAGGATCTTATAGATTGGGGTGGTATACATGTGGATGCCAACTAGGCTTCATCATCCAATGCTCAACTTCAAATATACCAAAACACATTCTCAAAGCATAACCAAGGAGCTAGCACATCAAATGCCAATCCTAAATCCAGTAACAACAATAATCAGGGTAACAGTACAAATAATAACAGTTACAAAAATGTACCATTTTATTATGAGGGTATTGTCATGCATATTGAGCAAGTAGAACCACATGTGTCTATGATACACGTAAAAGGTAAAGACTCACAATGTGCTATAACCACTCGCCGCACTCACATCATTGTCCCTGGAGCCTCAATGTCAACCCAGCTAGCCCCTGTGAGCTCACAATACAACATTCTTGATCATTTAGGAAAGACAACAGCCCCGATATCCATTTTGGATTTGCTCAAGTCTTCACCTGTGCATCAGGAAATTTTAACCAAAGCTTTATAGGATACCCACGTCCCCAATGACATCAATCCTACTCAATTCCAAGCATTGGTAGGACATCTCTCAACCACTTATCAGCTAGGATTTAGTCATAATGACATGCCTTGCATTGATTCCAACCACAACCGCCCCCTCCATATCGGAGTCTTAGTAGCCAGACATAAAGTGAAAAGAGTCTTGGTAGATAATGGCTCTACCCTGAATCTGTGCACATTAAAGTTCATAAAGCAGGTAGGCTATACCCATGTTGACTTAAATAATCAAGTCATCACTATCAAGGTGTATGATAATGCAGAGCATGATTATGAGGGGACAATTTGTCTTCCAATTCAGGTTGGACCCATTGTACAGTACACTACCTGTCACGTCCTTGATCTGGAACTCCCCTATAACCTTCTTCTTGGCCGCCCATGGCTCCATGCCATGCAAGCCATCCCTTCCACTTACCATCAGTGCTTGAAGTTCCCATTTAATGGGATGGAAGTTACAATTCATGCCAACCCTCAACTGTTTGAGTATTGCCGCACACTAGAAGCTTCCTTTCCCCATTCTCATACTGTCCAGGCATGGAAATGGGGCCACCTTAAGCATCATCATCCTATCCATCTTCTAATACCCAATCCACTACAACATCCACTACATCTTCCACATGTGATTCCACCATTACCAAGGTCCAGATCATCACAAGGGGTGTGGTGAGTATGAAATGCATACTGATTTAAGTGTGGCAACCATGCCACCCTCATCGCATACATATGGTCAACCTTCTCAGTCTGTACAGAAGCCAAAAGATAGGACTCTCACCCTCAACTCTAAGAATGTGGGAACCAATACTTACCACTACTCTAGACTAAGACAAGATACACCAGAGGATGACATCAACCAATGCCTGTATATCATGAGGAACCTAAACTTTCTCCCCCTTTAAAGGAGTATTTCCAGCAGACATATCCTTATTCTGCAAAAGCTAGTAGACAAGTATAATTATCAAGGGGGAGGCCTTGGAATAGAAGAGCAAGGAAGGAAACAACTTGTTGACACCCCAGTGTGACGAAGGTACTCGGGTTTAGGCCATGACACAAAACAAAAAGGTCCTATTCCATCAACTAGTGCTTCTAACAATGTCACTATGGACAACAGCCTCTTAGAAGACATACCTAAAGAAGAATCCATCATATGTTTGTACGATGACGTGGATCACGTGGACCTTTCCTCTATGTTTGATTTCCTATCTATTTTCTCCATTAGCGTTTCCTTTCACCACCTTGAGCTCATTGATTGGGACCTACATGGTAGCGCACCTATTAACACCTTTCCCTCAGTGGATGCGTATGTGAATCTTATGGGATTGGGGGAGGATGAATGCCCTAGTTGCAAAAATAAGAAAAAAGAAAAATGAAAAAGGGTCACCTAGTGAAAACCTCCCTGAGGCACTTCTTGACCCATAAAAAGTAAAAATAAAGGGCGTATCTAACAGTGAAAACCTCAATGAGGCACTGGAAGATGGGGACGTTCATCTTCCCCTTGTGGGAACTCAACTATCTGAACGATCTTCTATACTCATAGAAGAGGCGCAGGAAGTAAATTTGGGACCTGAAGAAGATCCAAAAATCACATATGTGGCCAAGTCTCTATCAAAAGAGTACTCCACTAACGTCCAACTTCTCAAAGAAGGCATCATCAATTTTGCGTGGGCCCATTTAGATATGCCCAATCTTGATACTCCTCTAGTCATGCACCATTTGGATGTCCACCCGAATGCTAAACCCGTCAAGCAGAAACTTAGGAAGATGCATCTTGAAGTAGCTCTGTTGGTCAAGAAAGAGCTGGAGAAACTATTAGAGGCTGGGTTCATCAGGCCTATTGATTACTCCAATTGGATCTCCAATATAGTACCAGTTTCCAAACCCAATGGGAACATCAGGATCTGCATTGATTTTTGAGACCTCAACAAATCCTGCCCTAAAGACAATTTTCCCCTACCAAACATTGACATGCTGGTTGATTTAACTACTAGACACGAGATGCTATCCCTCATGGATGGTTTCTCTGGTTATAATCAGATTATAATAGCGCCGAAGGACCAACATAAGACTACCTTTACTACACCTTGGGGAACATTTTGTTACAACGTCATGCCCTTTGGCCTCAAGAATGTGGGGGCACCTTACCAGCATGCAATGACTGCCATCTTTCATGATCTCATTCACATCATCATGGAGGATTATGTTGACGATCTGTTGGGGAAATCCAGAACTAGAGAAGAGAACCCTATGATTCTGAAGAAGATCTTCGAGAGGCTAGAGCATTACAAGCTACATTTGAATCCAAAGAAATGTGTGTTTGGGGTTACATCTAGAAAATTACTGGGTTTCATCATCTCTAGGAGGGGCATAGAAGTGGATCCGGCTAAAGTCAAAGCTATTATGGAAATGCCTCCACCACACAATTTAAAATAGTTGAGGAGTCTTCAAGGCAAACTGCAGTCCATCAGACGGTTTATAGCTCAGTTAGTTGACAAATGCCAGTCGTTCACCAACCTCTTGAAGAAACATACATCCTTCAAGTGGGATTTCGAGTGTCAATTGTGTTTCGACAAAATCAAAGAATACTTGGCTCATCTGCCCATCCTCATGCCTCCCATTCTAGGTAAACCACTTCTGTTGTATATTTTAGCTACTTCAATTGCACTGGGGGCATTGTTAGCACAACAAGATGATTCATCCAAGGAACGAGCGATTTATTACATCAGTCGAACCTTAGTGGGCTACAAACTCAATTATTCTCTGATGGAAAAAGCTTTCCTAGTGATAGTTTTCAGTTCACAAAAACTCTGTCATTATATGCTCATCCATCCCATGAAGTTGATATCAAATGTCGAACCACTCAAGTATTTGTTATCCAAAACTACTTTGACTAGTCGCATGGCTAAGTCGGTCATGCTATTGAGCGAGTTTGATATTGAGTATGTGGACCAAAAGGCTATTAAAGGGAAAGTGATAGCAGATCAGCTGGCGGTCGCTCCTTTGGTCGATGCCTATCCTTTGGTCGTAGAATTTCCTGATGAAGAGGTCCTTATAGTCATAGAAGCCCCCACATGGACACTATATTTTGATGGATCATACATGCACAACGGAGCTAGGGAAGGCATCTTGTTCATCACCCCACAAGGTGATTACATCCCAAAGTCATTTAGGTTAGCTTTCCCATGCACAAACAATATAGTAAAATATGAAGCACTCCTCACTGGTCTTCGAATTGCCATCCAACGGAATATCACTCACGAGTTTTTGGTGATTCACAGCTGATCATCAAGCAGGTCAATGATGAGTTTCTGACAAGAGATGATAAGTTGTTACCTTACAAGTGCATGGTGGATGATTTCAAGAAGTATTTCACCTCTATCTAGGTAGAGCAAATCCCTAGAGTCTAGAATAAAGCAGCTGATGCAATGGCTACAATTGGTTCACTGATTGACATGCTGAAAGATTGAACAAATTACGAGTTCCTAGTTGAACAACTGCTAATCCTTGCTTATGACATCCCTAAGAGCGAAATGGTGTGTGACATCGTAGGTCCCGAATCACCATGGTATCACAATATTTACACTTACCTTCATGATAACATCCTACCCCTGATCTTACACGTAACCAACGAAAGTCCTTGATCTAGTGCACCTATCGCTACACTATCGTGGGGGACACACTTTATCGTCGTGCGTATGATGGAACCCTTGTCAGGTGTCTAAACAAAACTAAAGCTCACATTACGTTAATAGAGGTGTTTATGGGGCCCATTCAAATGGCATGGCCTTAGCTAAGAGGATTCTCAGAGCTGGTTACTATTGGCCTTCAATGGAACATGACTTGTGAATTTGTGAAGAAATGTTTACCTTGTCAACAACATGCAAACCTGACACATGCTCCAACACAAGATTTGTAACCCATTGTAGCACCATGGCCCTTCTCTCAATGGGGTTTTGACTTAGTCGACAAGATTTACCCTCCATCTTCTGATGGCCATACTTTCATCATCACCGCCACTGATTACTTTACCAAGTGGGTGGAAACAATGCCACTCTCTCAAATTACGAGTACTTAAATATCCAAATTCATCCTCTTCCATATTCTCTATAGATATGGAATCCCCTCTACCATCATCACTGATAATGGAAAGCCATTCAAAAACTAGGTTGTGAAACATGTATGTGACACCTTCCACATCCAACATTGTTGGTCCATGGCCTATTACCCCCAAGGTAATGGTCAAGCCGAGGCTACCAACAAAACCTTGATCAATATTCTCAAAAAGGTGGTCAATAACACTGGTTGAGATTGGTATCTCCATCTCCATCCTGCTCTTTGGGCCTATCACACTTCCATCGCACTCCCACTGGCGCCACTCCATATTCTATCATTTATGGTGCTGATGCTATCTTGCTGATTGAGGTCGAGATTCCATCTCTGAGAATATCTTTGCAGAACATCATCAACGACCAAGATGCCTAGGTTGCAAGACTCAGTTAGTTGGAAATCCTAGACGAAGAATAGATCAAATAATATAATCACCTACAAGCATATCAACATTGTCTTGGGAAGAGTTACAATAAGAAAGTTCATCCATGCCAATTCAATGTGGGACAAGAAGGGGAAATTCAAGGCTAATTGGCTAGGTCCCTATGTCGTCACAACAAAATATGGTTTTGGAGCATACAGGCTTGCTACACCTAAAGGAGAGCCTCTAGAAGAGCCTATAAACATAATGCATTTCAAACAGTTTTATACCTAAGTCAGCTGGGCTACCCTATCCTACAGAAAACTACAAAATTAAAAAAAAAGGTAAAGAATTGTCAAAAATACAAAAAATTCAGAAAAAGTCAAAAATATATATCAAAAATAGTAAAGAGAAATAATTCATCCTATGGTGAAAAACACCTTTGGTGGCACCTTGGATAAGTACATTTGGTGAAAACCTGGCAATAGGCACCATTCACAGAGGGCTTAATCATTATCTACCTTGTGTCCTAGTTACTTTATCCTTCTATCCATCCCATCTGCATATCCAATCCTGACATCCTATCATATCCTGTCATCCCATCATTATCCCATCATTGGTTGCTTGGTATATTTTGGTTGAGCATTAGACGATCTAAATCAGCTATTCACAATCCTGAGGTTGTAATCCCAATATGAGATTGAGTCGTCTGTCCATGTCATTTTGTCAATCTTGCATCATCACCTAAGGTCCTTCGTCGTGTCGGTCCTCATTAGGTCTCATCTTCTCTTGTCATCAATAATGAATTCGACTGCATACACCTTCGTGTGGCTACAGTCTTCCCTGATGGTCATCCTCCTTACTTTTCCAGTATCTAGAATAGTATGTTCAACAACTTGATGCCGATATGCTCTTGCAGCTTTCATCTATCTTGTCATGTCAGTCCTTCGTCCTTCATCGTTGGTCTTTTTTTGAACTACGTTGCCCCTGTGCTTTCACGTAGGCAAGGTTGATCGTTTGATCCGCCCTCGAGGCTTTTTTCCATTCAGTCTTGGTCCTCCATGATCGGTCCCCATTATCCTCTTTCTGCTTTTATCCATGGTATTTTATCGAACTACGAGGGCTCTACACTTTCACGTAGGCAAGGCTAATCTATGATTAGCCCATGAGCCCCTAGGTATTTAGGGTGAGCCAGTCTTCTATCTTGTCTCTCATGCCTTGTGTTGTGTCGTCAAGTATGCCCCTATCTAGCTGGTTCTTAACAAATGAGCTCCACTAGTATCAAGATATCCAATTAGTCTTGAGTATCCTACGCCATGTCGATCACTTAGTTTAGTTTCCATATTTGGTCTCAACAGGATGCATCCTTCCTAACAAACCTCATCATTCTCATCCATCCTTTTGATCCTGTGACAAAAGATGTTTGAAATTGATTGTGATATTTTGATGCTTTTGGCTTTTGTTTATCATTTGAGCTCCCTATTACACCTCGCCTTGGTCACCTTGATCTATCATATCATGGTTTACTTTGAATGGTGAACATAGGGGCATATCTTGATCTTTTCTTTGTGGTTGTCTTCTTGGTTGTCCCACGTAGTACCCACCAAGATCCCTGCAGTCTTGTGTTATGCTGGGGCATCCTTTGTGCTTGTGGTTATCCCAATACCTAGCCCAACCAAAGCCATCATGACTTTGGGGTGTTGGGATAGCCTCCTTGTTTGTTGTGTTTGTTCCATGCATTAGACACTAATTCTGCCTTGGTCTTTCTTACCCTGGCATATTGTGTCTCGTGCTATAGCAAAAATTAGTGCTCTTAAGAATGGAAAATAGCATTAGGATTGCATTTCATTCATCCTTTCATTTCCTTGCATTTAACATTCATCCATCCCTTTCCCTAACCTATGATTTGTGCTTTTGGTTGTGCAAACATTCATCCCCCCATCTCCTTTTCTTCTCAGGATTCCTATGGTTCTGATAGGTGCAGTATCACACCCATCATATTTCATTTAGTACTTGGCAGGATGTCTCCATCATGTTGACCACATAAGCTAAAGCAAGCATGATACACAAATAAAGGAGGCCTATTAATGATGTGTGATCCATTGTCACACCCATCACCCTTAATTTTGTAATGATTACAAGGTAAGTACTTGCCATTTAGCCCATCATTCATGCCCATATATATATATTTTTGATTCGTAAGAGAGTTTTTTGTATATGGAAAGAAAAAATAAAGAACATAGATCAAGCCCTTGAAGAAAGGGGAGAAAAAGGGATCCAACTAAGATGGCTGAGAGTAAGCAGCTACACTATTTTTGCTAAAAGAGACAACAAGATCAAAGATTGCCTGACAGAGGCAATCAGAAGAAAAGAAGCGATGAAACAAAATCATTGTAGATAGAGAAAAAGAGGGCGAACAACCCTGGCCAAACTACTTTTTAAATTTTTTTTGGGAGAAGAGGGCCTCCATGGTCCATTGAGATCCCTCCTCCACCGCCTCGCTTCCTTCAATGCAGAGTCTTTCAACATCTAATTTTCTACCATTTTTCTAGGTAGAACCACAATCGGGTTTAGTCTTTTTAGAGTCGATCTACGAAATACCCAGACTCCAAGAAGGTGCCATAGAGAAATCTTGCTCAAAAAATTCAGGAGTAGGATCATCCAAATCAACCATAAAATAAAAAGTGTCATCTGACTCTAAATCCTCCTCATCATCTACAATAGGAACAATATCTAAATTATGAACAAGAGGAGAATCAGGGATCAAAGCATGCGCCAAGGGAGGATCAAGAGGAGCCCTAGAAATAGACCCCAGATCATACTAAGGAACAAAGAACTTGACATGGTTGCACCAAAGAAAATCCACATTCGGAGAGCCACCTTTTTTGATCCACTTCCTCAGACTAAAGCATCTTGTACCAGGCAGTTTAGGGGCAGAGCAATCCTTAATCTTGTGACCCAAATTGTGGCACCGAAAACATCTAAATGGAAATCCCTCAAAGTTTAAAAATTGCATCCAGGTTCCATGGGAAGATTGAATCCGAATTGAGCTAGGAAGGGGTTTTGAGATGTCCACAAGAGCACAAACCCGAGTGAATTTGTGCGAAGCCAACAACTCCTCATCAATCTTCACAAAGGATCCAATTTGATTGATCATCTGCCCAATGAGAAAAAAATTCTGCATCACCAAAGGAAGGCGATATAACTTGATCCAGATCGGAAGCTCGACAATTGTGGCCATTGTGGGGTGAAAGAAGGAGACCAAGGGGTGAGAAAAACACCAGAATGCTCCATAAACCAAGGTCCATTTTGAGAAATGAAATTGCAGTCCTCAACAGAAGAGAAGGTGATAAAAAAGAAGCCAAAGTCTAAGGAAGAATTGTGGGGGGGGAAGATTATGCCAAACAAATAAAGCCCAATTCTTGACAGAATCTAGGGAAGGGTGTTTACAAAGAAGATGGAAGATGAGAGAGCGATTCCCCACATTGACCGAGATGGAATGAAGGCAGTCATTAGAAATATGAAAAGTAGCCAGCTCCTCCTCAAAAGTTACCTTCACATCACCAATAACATAGCCAGCCATGCCCTGAGGTTGAGAATCCTCCTCCCCTGACACTAGATCTAGCGGTTTAGGGGGCGGGAAATCAGGGGAAAAAATCCAAATCTGGGCAAGACAAAAATCTGAGCAGACATGGAAGGGATTCGCCTGAGTTTTGCAAGCATCATAAGATTTTGAAATAGGTTCTTCCAAACCAGGAGGGGAAAACTCCTCGCGTGAATCCGGAGGCACCACAGCCTTAGGCTCTCCACCGCCAGAAGCCGACCTAAGCTGGTATCGCCGTCTCCTAGCTCCATTAGCCGTGGCCACCAAGGACACCCGTACACCTTTGCAAGTCTTTTGGGACTGCTTCCCTACGTCTGCATCACCTAAAACCCTAGTCTTCAATCCGTCGTGCGCCTTCACAGTCTCGCCTTCACATCTTTCACACATTTTTTCCTTCACATCACTTTCAATTAGGAGAATAAAGGTTTAGCAATATTATGGATAAAAAAATTGAGGGTAAGCAATCTCAATTGTTGACACAGTAGAGAGCAATCCCGTGAGGTTGAACCTTGGTTGTTGGCACTACAGGAAAGAATCCCCACCATTTCACCATAGGGTCTCCTCCAATCTCAATTTTTGACATGGTAGAGAGCGACCCCGTGAGGTTTGAACCTTGGTTGTTGGCACTACAAGCAAGAAGCCCCACCATTTCACCAAAGGGTCACCCCCTTCATTTATGCCCATATATTAATGTTTGTAAGGAATTTAATTACTCCCATCTTCCATGTAGGATGCATTATCATTTCACTTTGCATTTATCATTCTCATAATCATTTTTTAAGTTGTTTAGATTAATCTTAATTGGTTATTCTAAGCATCTTAGATTCATTTGCATTATCATCTTAAGTTGTTTAGATTAATATAGCTCTGTTAGTCTAAGCATCTTAAGTTCATTTTCATTTTCATTTTAAGTTGTTTGGATTAACCTTAATTGGTTATTCTAAGCATCTTAAGATTCATGACATTATCATTTCATTGCATTATCCATTTACATTGCATTAAACATCCTAATCTATCTCGTTAAATTGCATATTCATTTACATTCATCCATAACATTGGTTACATATACATACATACATTTTACATCCATATCATCATACATTACAAATCAACAATGTGCATACATACATCACCATCTACATCACAAAATTATTTATCCACTAATCATATCATACAACATCCTAATCATCCATCACATCCTGCATCACAAAATGTTAGGCATAATGCATTTCATACATGTCATCTACATAGGCATAAACATAAATCATCATAGATACATATGCATACCATAATAATTTGCATGTCATAAAGAATCACATCATACACACACATCCATAAATAAACATTAATTACATAATAACACATGGTGTCAACAATGGTCATCGCATATCATATAAATCTCAAAATATAATGTCCATAATAGTGTCCATCACAAATACATCAATACATAATAATCATCGAATAAAATATAGGTACAAGGATAATCTGCACTGCAAAATCTGTGGCCTCTGTCCCTATCCTTTGTACATCCATCCTACACTTGTCAAAAATTGGGATCCTGTCATCCTTTCCATCTCTACCCTGTGCTAGCTCCATCTGATCTCTACGATGAATCTGGCACTGGCCCCCTATGCGGGGAAGTATCTCGATAGCTGCTATACCCTCGGGTGTGTGTCCCTACTGAGTAGGATGGTGTCGACATTTGAGGTACCACTCAAACATAGGTCGGTACCTGCTGTGCGGGATCTAGAGTTGATGTGAAGTAGGCCGCCATATAGTAGCTCGCCTCCCTCATGTACTCGTCTCTCTCTACTACCTGATACCTAGCTATATCTTGCTCTGCCCTATACCTGTCCTGAAATCCGAATAGGGATCTCCTCTCCTGCCTCCACACATCCTGTGCCAACCACAACTAATCAATCTCTGCTCGCATCTGGGACATCTGATCTATCACTCTGTCCCTCTCCTCCTGCACAGCCTGTGCCCGTGCCTATGCTGCATCTCTATCCCTCTGCAATATCTACACCTATTTCCCTATCTTTCCCCCTCGCCCTGCACGGCCTATGCCTGTGCTTGCACTGCATCCCTCTCTCTCTCCACTACCTGTACCCTTGCCTCTGCCGTGTCCCTCTCACCCTTTAGGGCATTGACCTGTGCATGTGCTGCATCTCTCTCTGCATGGTCTAAAACTAGGCCATCACCATCTCCTCTCTCTTTAGCACTAGCCCTGTCTCCCCAACTATCTGCTCTACAGCCTCTGCTCTGTCATGAAACTCATCTCGCTCCCTCTGTAGCTCAATCCTCTCTCTCAGTAGCCCTACCACCTGCCTCCTCAGATCCTCCATATCTCTCTTTGCCTCCTGCAGGGCCTGCGAAGATACCTGGTCTGCTAATCCTCCATGCTCCCTCTATCCCTCTGCCTGTAGTCTAGTTACCTCAGCCTGTAGTCTATCGCTCTTAGCCTGTACCTCCTATACATGCTATGCTACCTCGTATGCTAGAGTCCTATAGTCCATCTCCCCCTCTGCCCACAACCTATCCACCTCTACCTACACCCTGTCCACCTCAGCCTATAGTCTTTCTCTGTTTGCCTCTGACTCCCTGAGTCTCTGCTCAGTGATCAGCAACCTCACCAGGGCCCCTCTCAGCAGTACGGCTGGATCCTCTGGTGGTAGCGGTACATAAGGTACCATGGCCGATGGATCAACCTTGAGAGCGTCTATCTCTATTGCCTCCCCCTATCCTCTCCTCCTCTGCCTTAGCCTCCTCCTATAATCTCCTTTGCTGTCCTCCTCTCCTCCTAACCCTGCTATGTCCAGCTAGTCTCATCTCATCCTTTGGACTAAAGCCACATGCCCCTACAATCGGGTGCACCGTCATCATCTGTGCTGGTCTATGGCGTGCCCACCATGTAGAGTATCTCACTATCATCCCTGCATCTGCTCTCCCTCCTCTCCCAGGGTATGGTACCTCTTGAAGTTCCTCCCACTACCGTCTCATGAACTCTGCTGTAATCTGTTCACCCCATGGTCGATCTCGAGTGATCTGTCTGAATCTCTGTGGTCCTGTAGGGATGTCCTGCTGAACCCCAAACTGTCTTAGTACTTTGTTAGCCCTGTGTAGCTCCATTATGTAGGGATCCCTCCCGATCAAGTAGGATAATGTGAAGAAGTATCCTCTATGTCTCCTCTCATCCTCCCTCCAGTGTGAAAACCGTTGCTGCATCTATGACTTCCATATGATCTAATCCTCCTAAAGGTCATCCAATCTCCTCCTCCATCTCTCTAAATCACTCGTGTCCTGGTAGTGAAAGTGCCAGCCGTACTCCTCCCCGTACCAGTAGGCTATTGGAAATATGTCATCCCGCATCCCTGCTGCTAATACCCCTGGCCTAGCAACGCTGATATGCTCCTAGGCCCAAACCTGTAACAACGTGACATGTGTCATGCTGAGTGCTCTTTGATAGCACACCACATGCATGTCTCTATATAATTGTGCTAGTACACATGGACCCCATGCAAACTCCCCCTCCCGCTACTCCACAATATGTCTAACAAACTCAATAACCTTGAGGCTGCAAAAGCATCTGCTCATGTCTGGTAGAAAAATACTATTGATCAACCCACAAAGATATAGTGGTAATGGTGGCACTCCCAGCCCTAAACATCTATCCAAATCCAACTCCCTCCCTTGAATTGGTAAGTCTGCTTATTCGAAGAGGACCCATAGGGTCCAATCCTGCTTTTGTCCCTTTGACCGTGTCCAACTCACAAGATGGCCTGCTATCGGTAGCCGCATAATCCTCCACACGTCCTCTAAGGTGCCAGTCATCTCCCCTGTCGGGAGGTGGAATGTGGACGTCTCAGAGCTCCATCGCTCCATTAGTGTAGTCAACAGTGCTCGATGTGCTCTAATAGTGGGGTACCCCAACATATGAAGCAAGCCTGCTCGCACCAATGCCTCGTGATCCTCACCATTCATCGCTGCAATCGTCACCTCCAAAACAGCTGAACGCCCCTCCCGCATCCACAGGCTATCAAAACACTGCATTCACACAACACAACATGTCAGTCATTTTCTCACTTTCATTTCCTTTTCTCCTATCTCTTCCTCTCTCTCTCACCCACCCCAGGTTTTCTCAAACATTTAACAATTCTTTCATGATTTCACCTTTTTGGAAAAAATTGCCCCTTTAACCTTTTCCGCCCTTTTAGGCGAATTCGCCCATTAAATGGGAGAATCCGCCTGTTGGGCGAATTTTCCCTTTTCCCGCCCGTTTGATGGGCGAACCCGCCTGCTACCCTGGGATAGGTGAGTTTTCCCGTCTCCCTAGGATGGGCGAGTTTTCCCGTCCTACGGGCATACCCGCCCGTCTCCATGGGATGGGTGAGTTCACCCGTCCAACGGGTGAGCCCACCCATCTCTCTACGATAGGCATGTTCGCCCATCCAACAGGCGTACTCGCTCGTCTCCCCAGACAGGCGAGTTCGCCTGTTCGACGGGTGAACCTACCTGTCGTCCATGCACGAACAACATCACCTGTGTGATGGGCGACTTCACCCATCTTACGGGAGACTTCGCCCCATTCTGACCCCTACCCCCTGGGTTCGGGCGGATTCGCCCTATTCATGGGCAAATCTGCCTCTCTTCCCTACAACCTCGCCCTTTTTGGGTGTCTTCCCTCTATTTGGGCGAATTTTCCCCTAAAATAGGTGAATTCGCCTCCCCTTGCCCGCTACCTTATACAGGCGATTTTGCCTAAAAATTCGGCGAAATCGAAATTCCGCTGACTACCCATTTTACTAACCTACCTGAACCCCAAAACCTATGTTTCCAAAATGCATAAAATTTTCAAAAATTTGGTCAAAATCACAAAGAGGGTTTTGGAACTAATCTGGCATGGTACCGCACGCTCGTGGTAGTACTGCCATACCTCATCCCCTCGTGGATGATCTCGTCATCGTACTCCTCAATCATCCTCATCACCTTCTTCTTCTTCTCCTCCCTCTCTCACTCAACTACCAGGTGTGCAAATGAGGAATAATAATTCTTAAAATTACTATATGTAACTTTTCCCTCCTTTTTTTTTTAACCTTTTTTAACTTTGGGTATTTTTACCCTTTATTTAACCACTTTTCATTTAATTAATTTTTCTTATATGCCATTTGCACACCTTGTTCCTTTTTCTCCTTCAAAGCCATTTTCATAATTTTTGAGCTCTATCGTGGTACCTCCATTTCCTCATATCAAGAAGTCACAAGGGCCCCTTTTTCTTCCCCATCCACCCTCTCGAGGGGGCATACCCTATCATTTTCCTTCGTTCCTTGTCATGATCATTCCCTTGCGACACTGGGGCATCTCCTTGATTCTTTCATGATTAGACAACCAACACGACTTTTCCCGTTGGGGCATCATTTTTCTAGTCCATTCTTCTTTGATTAATTTTTTTTTCTTCAACACTATTATTCTAAATTATTTGAAGAAAAAATAGACATCCTAATTTGACCACTCCTGTATGGTCAAATTCCTATTCATCTATTTCACATCCCCCATCGATGTTAATTAAATGATTTATTTAATTAATATTTCCCTTTTTTCTAATGATCCTAAGGTATTTAATTTAAATAATTAAATACTTTACCTTTATTTCCCTTTCCTCTCTAAATTAAATAAATGCCTTAATTTATTTGATTTAGTCACTTTATCTTTTAAATTTAAATCAATTTTAAATTCATCATTTTCTCTCTCCTTGTCCCATCCTCCATAATTCTTCTTAATAGGGATTAATTTAATCAATCTTTGATTTAGATGTGCACACCTTTAATTAGGATTAATGTCACATCCTCCATAACTCGCAACTTGCTCTAATCCCTCTATTAGCCATCTAATCACCTATTTTCACAATCTTAATTGCATGATTAGGTCAACCTAATCCTCATACCATTTATGGCATATGTCCTTAGTCAAATTTATTAAATGCTTTTTCCATTTAGCCAAGGCAACCTCTTCCCCATGTGAATTAAAAAATCATAGTTATTCCTCCAAGGCTTTTCTCTTCCCCATGAGGATTATTGAGGAATTTTAAATTCCTCGTGTCACATCTCCCACATGGGGACAAGGACCTCCTTTATGAGGAGATATTGTCCCAATCCCAATGGTACTTTAAAGTACCTCCACCTCACCTTCCCCTTTGACCCCTCATTGCCACATGGAAAGATGTGAGGGCTTGTGAGTCCTCAACTCACCATAGCCCTTCATCTTGTCCATGTTGGCTAAATTTTAGCCCTCCATTTCTTAAGGTCATTTCCCCTAAAATTAGAGGATTTTTCCCTCATTTCATTCATTCACACATTCAAACATTCAACATTCAAGCCCTCAACTTTTGCATACTCCATTGCTGCAACTTTCAAGCTCATTTTTGCATCCATTTTGTGCGTCCCTTCACATACCCACTTGCATCATTTGAATCCCCATCATCCCACCATCATTTTGCATCTAGTTTCATGTGATTTTCCATTTGAAGGAGCATACAAATGATCAAATCAACAGGGCCAACCAACCAATCGACTTGGGCAAGGTAAATAACTTGTTTTCATATTTTCTTTCTTCAAGTTTAACTAGGCCGATCTTGAGGTATTGTTTTGTGTTTTTCTTCCTTTGCATTTCATTCATTTTGCATTATTGTAGGATAGAAAACACACTGCACACAATTATAATATTTTGATTAATTGTTTACACATGTATCTATTCTTGTTTGTTTACTATAGTATTAATGCTCCATCCATCACACTATCATGATTTCTTTCATCCTTCATATTATGGAATGCCTTGAAAACATGTATTTTAGATCACTATTCTTATTTTAACTTCTATATTTTTATGTTACTCCATATGTACCTAATGCATCATCACATGATCCATTATATCATCGTGCATAATTCTAGTGCTAATAAAAGTAAGTTTCTCTTTTGACATGAAGTTAATTTGACAACATATATCATTCATCCATTTAACCATATCACATAACCCTTTCATCCATCTAACTTGTTTCTACTCAAATAATGTGTTATGTTAGTTACATTACATCCTTGTAATATACCATAATAAAAAAGATACAACCATGCAATATAGAATCATACATTTTTGGAGCCCATGAAACAAAAAATTTTCATAACAAACTAAGTGACATAGGATAGTGTGTTTTCCAACATTGCAAATAATGCGAGCATTCTATTTGTTCCAATGACATGAAAGAAGGAAATTCCATTTTTTCTCAACCAAATAGTTATAAAATTTGAAAGTGGACTTCATTACATTTTTGGAGTGTATAAAATAAAAAACTTTTCATGACGAAATAATTGACAGGAGACAATGTGTTTTTCAACACTGCAAACAATGCAAAGCATTTTATTTGTTCCAATCACAGAGAAAAAAGAAATATGCCATTTTTTTTGATACGTAATATTATTATATTATATTAATTTAAAAAGAAAAGCATACACCCAACTGCTTAGTAGGAGATATCAGTCGCTCGATCAAACCCGAAAACTACCAGACTACCTTCAACCTGCACAGAGAATACGAACATGACAATATAGATTACAAAATTGGCTATGCGACAGGCCAAACCAAAAAACCTTAGACACAAACTATCCATCACCAGACCATAGCAAATATAGACTAAATTAGAAACCTACCAAATTACAGAAACCCATTAAGATTCGCAAAGGACTCAAAGTCCTTAACCCAGTCGAAGCCTCCGACTGCCATTAACCCTAGCAGCTTCTTCAGATATTCCATTGCCACTGCAACAATCATTTAGTGATGCATGAGAGCCACCCTGCTCAGGTCCAAGAGGAAGGGATAAAACTTAATAGCTTCATTGGTCTTTTGTAGAAGCTCCAATTCACCTGAACGCGGGATCCCGGTGCCTAAAATTACCGTCTTCAGAACCTCCTCCACTTCGCCTACCAATTCCTTCCTGAACAGCCTCACCAATAGATCCTTCGCCTCCATCTTAAGAACTTTAATATTAAGAAGAGAAGCCAAGAACCACGAGGAAATATGCACATTGTCCCTCCCATAATCCTTACGCTCGAGATGACCAATGCCCAAAACCATTTTGACCGCTGCAACTGAAAGATGATCAATGTTGAGAAAAAATCGCTTCAACCTTTGGTACGTAATCTCATGAAACACAGTCTTCCTTGAATTTTCAAACAGAGAAATTGGAGTGTCCGCTCCAAACCACGACAAGCCCTCCACCGAAATTGCTATTATGAACTTTGAGCGCCCAACCATTGGTGTCGACAGAAAACTCCAGAAGTCACGCAAAGGCCGCTAACCAACTCACCACCATTAACTAAGCATCAACACCAAAACCTCTACTACACTGCACAACCATCACCTCCACTTATTAATAAAGCCCGCAAACGCCAAGAAACTTAATCGACACACAAACGAGAAATTATTTCTAGGCAAGGCAAGGTGTCCTTGCGCCAGTGATTCAGTCCTTCAACCCCTGCTTCGTATGAACAACCTTCCTTTGAAAACGTGCTTAAATTGTCGACCATCATTACCTGTACTCGCCTTGATTGAAGTCACCAACCTTACACCCCAACTTCCACCTCAGTACTATTCACCCCTACAAGGATGCCACTCAGTTCAAACCGCCAAAAGCCCTCTGCTAGCTTGGAGGCCCGCCACCCAACCGCCCAAGAAATATGCCATTTTTACTCTAACAAATAGTTGTTCTAAAAATTGAAAGTGAACTTCATTTCATTTTTGGAGCGTGGGAAGTAAAAAAATTTCATAAGGAAATAACTAATAGGGAACAATGTGTTTTCCAACACTGCAAGCAATGCAAGCATTTTATTTGTTCCAATCACATGAAAAAAGGAAATATGTCATTTCCACTCTACCAAATAGTTGTTCTAAAAATTGAAAATGGAATTCATTTCATTTTTGGAGCGTAGGAAATAAAAAAATTTCATAAGGAAATAACTGACAGGGGACAATGTGTTTTCCAATGTTGCAAACAATGCGAGCATTTTAGTTGTTCCAATCACATGAAAAAAGGAAATATGTCATTTTCACTCTATGAAATAGTTGCTCTAAAATTTGAAAGTGGACTTTATTACATTCTTGGTGGTAACGAAACAAATACTTTTCATAAGGAAATAACTGACAGGGGACAGTGTGTTTTCCAACACTGCAAATAATGTGAGCATTTTATTTGTTCCAATCACATGAAAAAAGAAAATATGTCATTTCACTCTACCAAATAGTTGTTCTAAAATTTGAAAGTGGACTTCATTACATTCTTGGTTGTAATGAAACAAATACTTTTCATAAGGAAATAACTGATAGGGGATAGTGTGTTTTCCAACACTACAAACAATGTGAGCATTTTATCTCTTCCAATTAGATGGAAAAAGGGGAATTCCATTTTTATTGTACCAAATAATTCTAAAAATTGAAAGTGGACTTCATTACATTTGTGGTCGTAACCAAACAAAACTTTTCATAAGGAAATGAAAGACATGGAGTGTGTTTTCCAACACTACAAATAATTTGACCATTTTATCTCTTCCAATCAGTTGGAAAAAGGGAAATGTCATTTTTACTATACAAAATAGTTGTTCTAAAATTTGAAAGCGGACTTCATTAAATTGTTGGTCGTAAGGAAACAATAACTTTTCATAAGGAAATAACTAACAGGGGAAAGTGTGCTTTCCAACAATGCAAATAGTTGCCCACATAGGTACATACATATACATACACATAACATTTATTGCTATACTCTATTCAATACCATATATGCAATTACTATATTGAATACCATTAACTGCTATATTCAAATTTTTTGAGGTTAAACGATTTACATGTCAACTTATATTTTTTATTTATAAGCAAGCTACCATAAACAACAACACTTCAGTTGGCATTGCCTACTATTATTTCACATTGTTGATAATGTAATTATAGAGGGCCATGAAAAGTATTATATCAAATGTATAACAACATAGTGTTCAAACATATGAAAATAATATATCTCTACACCATAATTGTTCAATAATCAAATAATGAAACCCACAACACAAAATGAGTATTGTGAGTCTATTTCATCATATCCTACACTACCTATTCTTTACAATTGAGGTCATGTCTGCCTAATATATGACACATTTCTTTGGGTTGTTGTGTATTTCGGGAGGGATGATTCCAATTCCATGAACCCTCGCAGATGATGAATGTGAAACAATAGATTTCTGGAGAGGATGTGCTTTGTCCTTCACACTTTGAACACCTTCAGCTTATAAGAAACAATTTGAACAATTAATGTATGGATGGAAACAAATATAATATAGTATGATATATACAACACCATATTGTTTATATGTAGCTTTGGAAGAGAATGCTTCAACTCGGAGAGCTTCCATACCATGAAGCCACCCACACACTCTTCGACGATCTCTGTGCTAGGACGTGGAAAAGGCACTGTACAGTCACCAACAATGGCCTCAATAATGTTGACTCACACAATTTTTGGGGTGCCTAAAGTTGTGGGTTTCACCATCTCTTTTGACAACATGTACAATGCCTTTGGAAACTAGTTTACACTACCTCCAAAGATCAATGTGATCATCGATCTTAAAATTGATTCCCTTGAACTCTATCATCTATTCATCAACAGGATTTGGCTGCAATGGAAACGTCATTGACATGAATCATAATTCAATACATTAAAGGATTCATAAAGAAATTAGAATAGAATCATGGAAGTGTGTTGTGTCTATTACCGATATAGATTGCACGCCGCTGCTCTCCCAGTCCCCTTGTCCATCTTTATTGCCATCTCCCTCTTGCAGGCCATTGCTCTCCTCATCCCCATGTCCATCTTTATTACCCTCTCCCACTTGCAAGCCAGTGCTCTCCCCATCCCCATGTCCATCTTTATTGCCCTGTCCGACTTACAGGCTAGTGCTCTCCTCGTCCCCATGTCCATCATTATTACCCTATCCCACTTGCAGGCCAGTGCTTTCCCTATCCCACTTGTAGGCTAGTGCTCTCCCCATCCACATGTCCATCTCTATTAGTGTCTCTCATTTCAATTGCAACCACATGGCCAATAAGGTCAAGGCCAAAACTCCATTGTTCATCCTTTCCCTATAATAGCAGGAATTGAAACATCACATCAAATCCAGATGCATGCAACCAATTCATTGAAATAATCAAAACAAACATTAAATGGAAGATTTCAAATTCACTGTTCCTTCTAGTTTCTCCATGTCAAGGAACCTTGAAACTTCTGACCGTGTATGCTCCCACTTCTTCTTCTTCTTCTCAATGTTAGACGACGGGTTGGGAGGAACACCATCATCTTGTTCTTTCATGAGCACTGCTTCATCTTCCAAATCAATAGTACCCTATTTGAAGGCAGCACTTCGTTGTTCATCGTTGCCCTATAATAGCAAGAATTGAAATGTCACATCAAATTCAGATGCATGCAACCAATTCATTGAAATAATCAAAACAAACATTAAATAGAAGATTTCAAAATCACCATTTGTTCTCATTTCTTCTTGAGAGGGTGAGAGGAAACCTTTGACCGTGTATGCTCCTCCTTCTTCTTATTCTCAATGTTAGATGATGGGTTGGGAGGAATAAAATCATCTTGTTCTTCCATGGGCACTGCTTCGTCTTCCAAATCAACAATACCCAGTTCGAGGGAAACACTTTGTCGTTCATCATTGCCCTGTAATAGCAGGAATTGAAACGTCACATCAAATTCAGATGCATGCAACCAATTCATTGAAATAATCAAAACAAACATTGAATAGAAGATTTCGAAATCACCATTTTTTCTCATTTCTTCTTGAGAGGATGAGAGGAAACCTTTGATCATGTATGCTCCTTCTTCTTCTTCTTCTCAATGTTAGACGGTGGGTTGGGAGGAACATCATCTTGTTCTTCTATGGGCACTACTTCATCTTCCAAATCAATAGTACCCTATTCGAGGGCAACGCTTCATTGTTCATCGTTGCCCTGTAATAGCAGGCATTGAAACATCACAACAAATTCAGATGCATGCAATCAATTCATTGAAATAATAAAAAAAAACATTAAATAGAATATTTCAAAATCACCATTTGTTCTCATTTTTTCTTGTGAGAGCGAGAGGAAACTTTAGACTGAATACACTCCTTTTTCTTCTCAATGTTAGACAACGGGTTGGGAGGAACAACATCATCTTGTGCTTTCATGGGCACTGCTTCATCTTCCAAATCAATAATAACCTACTCAAGGGAAACACTTCATTGTTCATCCTTGCCCTATAATAGTAGGAATTGAAACGTCACATCAAATTCAAATGCATGCAACCAATTCATTGAAATAATCAAAACAAACATTAAAAAAAAGATTTCGAGATCACCGTTTGTTCTTGTTTCTCCTTGTGAGGGTGCCTTGAAACTTTTGACTGTGTACGATCCTTCTTCTAGATGTTAGATGCCGAGTTGGGAGGAACAACATCATCTTGGGATTTCGTGGGCACAACTTCCTCTACCAAATGAACAATACTCTGTTGAGCGGTAGGAACTACTTCTCGACCATCACCCTGTCATGTCATGTAAGTTAACGTTAAGTGAACCTTGTATGCATCAAAACAAAAAATATGAACCAACCAAAATTCAGATTTAATAGTTCAATTTGACATTACCATTCCGTCCTTTCTCTTTGTCTCCTGCAATTTTAATATTTTTTTCCTTCTTTTCTCCTTGTTCTCCTCATTGTTGTATAACGCCATTTTCTCCTTCACCTCATCCTTTCCTTCCTTGGGAAGTAGATGGAAGCTATGTTTACCATACTTTATATAGACCCTTTCAATAACATGCTTCTTCTAGAGATTCTGTTGTAGATTCAATTGCTACTCCATATTATCCACCTTCTTTTGAAGATACTTTTTCAATTTCTCAGGGGGAGGAGGGGGCATTTTGGTTCCCCCCCCGACGCACTTCGGCCACGCTTTGATGGCTTGAGAATAGGAAGGTGGTGATGTTGAATCCTATGCATGTTAAACAATCTCCAATCATGATATTTTCTCGTACATTGTTCTATAATACAATAATATACGTATCTCGCATTCTCCACTTCTCTTCTATATTCAACAACAACCTGCACAAAAAATTTAGAAAAGAAAATTGCTCAATATATTTGATATTAAAATAATTTGAATGCACAACATATACACACAACCAAATGATGTAATAATTGAGTTATTATATATACACCTTCCCATCCTCCACATCACCCCATGCTTCATTCACACCCTCCCCATCCTTAGGGTCGCCCTTTGCACAATCTTCCTCTTTGTCGTGGACTATGGGAAGAGCGTGATGGTCTCCTTGATTATCGTCTTGAATCAAAGGAACGATATGCTTTCAAAATCAACATATTTGTAACATACATGATATTTTCTAACTGAAATTGTAAAGCATTCTGATTGACGCATTGGAAGTAAAGGGCAATTAGAAGTTCACAATCATTTTCCTAAAATGAGGGGACTTCCTTTGTACAACAGTTGTTGTCTCCTGATTAAAACATTCCCACTTTCCAATCAACATTGTAACCACTTATGAGAGATTAAAATTATACATTTGATTTCATTTTGTAATTATCGGATCTTACCTGCACGTTTTTCGAATGTGACTTTCCCAAAGAAGATGCACCACTACACACCCTCTCAGGTGTGCCAACCACCTCAACAACATTCTCACTGTATGAATCACTTTACCTTTTACAACATGCATCCCTGGTTTGCTATAAAATGTAAAACAGTTGCAAGTGTTAAAGACAGTTAAAGTTCCAAAATTTATTGCACCATCTGCAGTAAGCAAGCATACATTTTTTCAATCATAAGAGGAATTTGAAACACATTTTTTACTCTACCTAAGACTTGTGATAAATTTTGAAGGTGCCTTTCATTACATTCTTTATGTCTAAATAAAAAAAAGGTTTTCAATACATTCCTACTGTCAACAAAAATGCAGGTTGGAAAAGAGATGGTGTTATGAAACCTACAACCCACATAGTGTTGTAAAATGTTATACACATAATCCACTGTGTTTTCCAACCTGCAATTATTTTGTGCATTTACTTTTTCAATCACATGAAGATGCTTAATTGCAATTTATACCATAGCTAACAATTGTAAATTTTGGAGGTACCTTTCATTACATTCGTACTATCGAACTAAGAAAATATTTTCAAGACATTCAATCTGTTATGTGAAATTTTAGGTTGGAAAACACTGGGTGTTATAAATCCTACAACCCACATACTTTTCTAAGACCCTTTACAAGTAACAACCCAATTGGTTACTCACCCCTCACCTCAAATTGGAATGTTTTATGAATGTCTTGAGAACCTTTTAATTTCTAGATAGCAATAATGTAATGAAATTGGAAAACATGGGGCGTTAAGAAACCTACAACCAAATGTATCCCGTACCTGCAAGTCTTCCCTGTCCTCTCAAGTGTTTAGATTTAAGCATGCAAAATGAAACAATTGACATCCCACATTGTGTTTTCCAATCTACCATTATTTTGTGCATTTATTTGTTTCAATCATACAAAGAAATTCAAATACAATTTATACTATAACTAAGAGTTATTATATATTTTGAAGGTGAAATTCATTACATTATTAATGTGTACGAAACAAAAGGCTTCCAAGACATTCATACTGTTAATATAATTGCAACTAGAGGATATATAAAACTATCCAAATTCATGTGGGGTGTGACCAACCAATTGGGTTCTTACTGTGTAAGTAACAAAATTTTTATCATTACATTCATATTGTCTGTGTGTTGACCTTGTTGTTGCACGAAAACGTCGACTTCTCAATGTCCGATACAAGTTTCAGATAAGATACATGGTAGGCAGTTAAACCATATTGTGAATTACACGGACAACACTGACTGAGGGGTGGAAGCGCCAAGCTTCCAACAATCCCCCCAGTGCGACCACAAGATTCAAACCTGCAACTCGACTCTGATACCAATTATAGTAAAACTCATCATCAAAACTGATAGTGTAGTTAAATTTTAACATAACAACCAACCATTCCTCAATAGGACCCATGTGATGACTAATTTGAGATTCCCCCTTGAGGAATCTCATAAATTTCATGCTCAAATCCTTTGGAAGATTGTGCTTCTGGATGATTACTGTTGGTTTAATGGATACCTTCCAGATGCATCTAGCTAGGAAAAGGTCTCACATCTCTTGGTAAAAAAAAATTGGCCAGTCACATAAATTTACACTCTATTTGTAGATTGTGATATTGAATGTCCATGTTCATTTTTCACCCATACACTGAAGATGTTGTCAAATAAATGAGCATAATTATGTTATTTTACGTCACTACACTTTGGCCCTTTTCTTCCAATTCTCCTTAACATATTTTCTCGTAACTTGTACGGGAGAATCAATTCCTCTATTCGAGCGAGGGCATTACATGGAAGATACGGGTGGTAGTTGGTCAACCAAGTACAAACACATGCTTCAACATTATGCGACATCTTGCATAGTTGCATTAAAGAAAGTATTAGCTTTCACATCTTCACCATACAAAGCAAAATTAAATAACACATAACCCACAGTGTTTTCCACCTTGCCAATATGCAGTGCTTTTTGGTTTTATTTTGACATCAACATCTGCAAATGATACCATTGGAAAGCTCTTGGAAAACCCACATTGAATATGCAACCTATTTTCTCCTTTGGCCTCTAGAAGTAACCTCTACAAAAATATGACAACATTTCATGAAAACTGGGCAACTTTGAAGCATACCTTTCTCATTTGCAAAACATGCACTTCTCTCCATCATACATCGATGACACCTTTCAACCTCATGGACCTTAATGGATCAGATTGTGGAAGAGGTAGTGATGTGTGCTAGAGAGAAGAGCTTTTTTATAAATATTACAAAGTTGCTCCAAAGATGCCCAATTGTCATGAAATATTGTCATGTTTTGATAACGTTTGTATCGGGCATTGACAGGTCGACCTTTCATGCAACGACAAGGCCAACAATGTGTAATTGCAGGTTGGAAAACACTGGGTGTTATTAAACCTATAAACCCAATACCATTTTAAAACCCTTGACAAGTAACAACCTAATTCATTACTCACCCCTTAGTTGAATTTGGATGGTTTTATATACCCGCACCTACAACTCCACCCCGTGCTCTCAAACCTTCAGTTTTCAACGTGCAGAATGAAAGAACTCACAACACACAATGTTATCCAACCTCCAATTATTTTTCGTAGTACGTTGTCCCATCATGTGGTGTATGTATTTTTGTATGTTGTGATGCCTCTGACATGCATTCTTCTAGGGAGAATAGCCACATCCAATTGCAAGGAAAAAGCTAATCTCTCTAAAAAATGTAGTAAAATCAAGCTATTATCCCTAAAAAACCATGTCTTTGACATGATAACATAATCAAACATGTCATATCCCTGAAAAAGGGAAATACGTTATCATGTGTAAGCCATGTGGTTTTGTAGGGAGATCACCTTCTACAATTGGGACGAGGCTATTCTCCCTACAAAAATGCATGTCAGATGCATCATAACCATCATCATGTTTTAAAAATCATATTTCAGAATGGACAAAAAGCCCAAAACGTCGCATTCAAAACCATTATTTGCAAATAGAAAAAATCCCAAACAAGGTCCCATTTTTATCGCCATTTTCCACACTGATGTTTTGTAGGTTGCTGGAGAGCAACAGGAACAAGTTGTAGGCGTTCAGAGGCCAAAGCAGTGCAACCACCCTCCATACAAAAATGTATTTGACATGCGCGGGCAGATAGCTAGCTAGCACGTATGTTTATCCGTCAAAAATATATTCCATTTTTCCATTCTGCCTAGGAACTGTGAAGAAATGAATGTCTATTTGTTGCGAAGATGGGTTTTCATTGACGAGAAAACAAAGGGTTTTTCATTTGAAATGCAAAGTTGTTTATGTGTTTTTGTGTTGAGGGTTTTTAAATTTTTCTTTCCTCTCGTCTGCTAGTTTTGAAATTTTGCGATTGTCGAATGAAATAATTGACAACCCATTGTGGAAATATGAGTGAAATAACTGAATACCGTTTAGATAAATAAAAAACCATGCATAAAATATAACAAGGTATTCATTGATGGGTTTCCAAGGATTTTCTCATCTGTAGAATATATAGTAGAGGTATTAATTGAAAACACAATGTGGGTGTTCAGTTATTTGAATCTCCTTGTTTAAATGTAAAGGGTTATCTCACAGTGGGTTGCTTCTTAACACGTACAATTTTCCAACATGGATTTTTACAAAATAGTATGAATGTATTGAAAATCACACCTTCCATTGTTGTATTTAAATTTGGCATGATTGAAAAATAAAGTGCACAATAGTTGTATTTTGGAAAACACAATGTGGGTTTTCACTTATTTGAATCTCCTTGTTTAAATGTAAGGGGTTGTCTCACAGTGGGTTGCTTGCTTCTTAACATGTATGGTTTTGCAACCTGGAATGTTACAAAATGGTATTAATTTATTCAAAATCGCATTGTTGTGTTTAAATTTCAAGTATATAACAAATTGCATGCTTCATAACACACTGCATTTGTCAACCTCCACATCACAACATACCCAAGCCCTTCTTGTTTTTAAACATGTATATGTAGGTGTGCATTAAAAAAGAAAGAATGATGTAGAGAAGGGGTTCACTTCATAGGTTTCTAAAACACAAAACAAGAACTTGCTTATTCATCCATCTTTGATTCAACTTTCCCTTCATAAAGCATTTGGCTCTACAAAGCTACAAACACCCAAATTTTCAATCAGGGCACAAAACTATTACTGAACCCTCAAAACACCTTGAACATCCCAAATATGACAGTATTAAACCAACAAAATGGTTTACCAAACTTAATGTCTTCAAACAATGGTGGTTCCACACAATAGGCAAACCTTCCTACCAACTTTCAAGAAATAAACAATCATTTGTAACTTTTCAAGAAGACCTAATATCCTAACTATAAAAACATATTTGAGTACCCATTTGGCTTCTTTAAAACATATCAAAAATTTAGGTAGGGGTGTTTTGTAAAGTGTCTTCTAAAATGGACTGCTCAGCTGTTCTTAAGGCCTAATTAGGCTTGTATGCAATGGGGTTTATTGGTTCTATACACTCCTGATCACAAAAACATATTCCAAAGACATGGACACATAAAATAAGGTATGTACATGCTTACTTAAGCATTTTACATCCTTCCCCATTGTATTTTCTTCAAACCCTAACCTTTAGGTATCACCTTTGTAGAAAACAATTAGTTTTCTCACCTAGGGCATCACCATATTAACTCAAAACCTTATTCCTGACTCCTGCAACTTGGGAAAAAAAAAGACCATATCTATACAGACCTTGACACTGAGTTTTATGAATTTTCACTAGTAAAAATTAAAGTTATGCATTTTTCTTAACCATTGTTAACCCTACTCAGGGTTCATACCTACTTATAGTAAAATGGGCATAACTTATTCAAAACTTACTGAAAATTGATGATGCTTGATGAAAATGAAAGTAGAATATGAGGGATTTCATCTCCAATTGGTCTCAGGAAAATATCAGGCCGTACAGGCCCGTACCATGCAAAGAAATAGAGAAAAACGTTCAAAAAATGTAGGAAAAATGAAGATATTTTATTGCTTTTTGTCTCAAACTTCAAAACCTCCTTACAACGATGCACAAGGCCTTTTTATGCCTTTTACAATATGTTCCAACCATTTCTAACCACCCGACCAACTTCTATAGGACCTTGAATCTTCACATTCCCATTTTGTATTATTGCAACATGATAAATTTACAAGATTTGACAATTTTTAACCATAATTGCAAAATGACCCAACCAAGAACTCCTAGAACCTAAAATAGACTCAAACATATTCAATATGGTCTAAATGACTTATTACAAGATTAGATCACCTAACTAACTCAAAATTCACAAATTAGCCTCATGGAGGCATAAAATCTATTAGGTGCTCCTGCACCAAAGAACACCAATTTCTTGCCGTTATTGGCAATAATGAATAAACTTGTTGAAAGTGGTGAACGTTGTGTAGTGCAGGTTGGAAAACACAATGTGTTTTGAAGCCTCCATTTACGTATATACCCAAGCTTTGTCTTGAAATGTAAATATACAAACGTATATATGGGGTTCTATTTTATCAAATAACACATTTCTCATTTAAGGGGGACTCTATTAACTGTCAATACTGTCAACGATGATTTTGGATTGCCCACACAATGCTTTGCTCCTCCTAGGGTTTTTCACCTAAAAAGGAGAAAGGGAAATGAATGGGGTCCAAAATGCAAGGGTTTACACTCAAGATTAATGTAAATGAGATGTATTATGCCTAATTAAGATGTACTAATGCTTTGATCTGAAAATGAAATGATCTAATGATGCAAAATTTAGAAAATGTAAAGTGCTGGAAAACACATTGTGATATGCAAAAATGCCTAAAAATGCAACTAAATGATGAAATAACAGAACAAAATCAAAGAAGTGCACTTGGAATCTGAAACTTGATGTTGGGAGATTTTGGAATCCTGAAATTTTGACTGAAAATATTGACTGGGAACTTACGCCAGGTTGGGTGACTTTGTCCCAGTTTCAGGAAACTTTGCCGGAACAGGAATTTTCCAAATGGGTGTCAAAAAATGTCAAGATCACTTTTCAGGCCCAAAAGTGGGACTAATCCGCCACTAGTGGTGACTTAGTCCTCTTGCAGATCTTGAGAATCTCGGGACATAATCTTGTAGCCTTAGGTCTACACTTTCTTTTCTAACAGGTGTCTGCACTTGATTTTATAGAAAATGGAATAAAAAGTCTCTCCAAGCTTGAACTAGGGTTGTGTTGACTTGATTGACTTTGAAGACCTCTTGATCACTTTTAAACACCTATTGCTTGAAAAATCTACATACAAAAGTCTGCAGACAGACATGCAAAAGGGGAAAAATGGTTGAGGGTTAGAGAATAGGGGTTTTCCTTGGTCAAACCCCACTTTGGTAATCATACCCTAAATAATGAAATGAAATGAAAGGAGAATGATAAATAGATAACATGAAAATGTCATAAACTTACCACACCTTTGATGTTGAAAATCTGAAGATATGCAATGAAGTGCTCCAATGGATGACTTGATAATGCTTAGAGTGCTTGAATGCTTGTAAGATTGAATACTTAATGAGTGCAAGAGTTTGTATGAGATTGGGAGATAGGAGATGTAAAATGAGGGAAAAAACCATTATTTATACATGATTTTACTAAAATTTCCTGAAAGTAACACATCACAAGCCGACCTCAAGGGTTAGAGGACAAAATCCCGCTAGAAATTTAAAATTATTTTGAGTTTTTGTGCCAAAAAGGACTAAGTCTCCCCTATTGGAGACTTAGTTCCACTTAAGAAAATTAAGTGGGTGTTAGGAATTACGGGGCATTAAATGTTGTCCAACATGAATATCCTAAAAAACACACTTAAATGGCCGAAAAGTGCATTAAGGGGTCATTTAAACATGAGAAAGGGTTGAATTAGTGAAGACAAGTCTAGAAAAGCATAAAAGTGGGTTACAACACTTCACAACACTTTAAAATAAGACTTGGTAAGTGATAAAAATAGGTTATTCAAGTGAATTATAATGAAGGGGTCCTAGAAAAGTGTGAAAGTGGGTTACAACACTTCACAACACCTTTACAAGACCACCTAGAAGTCTTAATGATTCACAAGGGTCCAAGAACTAATGTGAACGTGTTGGCCACATTACAACATTAAATCTAAGAAAAATCAAGCCAAAGTCCACTAGAAAGACTCAAGTGAGCATAATAATGTCAATTATACATTTTTTGGCGACACAAATACATAGTGTACTTCATAGTACACACTTCATTTTGTTTTGTAAAAATTCATGTTGGAAAACCCTAGGTGTTAGAAACAAGCAACCCAAATAGTGTTGTAAAACCCTCTGCAACACTATTGGTTAGTACCCTCCATGTCAATTTGGTCAATTTTCTCGTCCAACTCCTCCACGTGCACCCCAACCTTCAGCTTTCAACATGCAAATTAGAAACTCATCATGTTTTCACCCTTCTTTCTCCAAACCAAAAATGCACACGTCAGTCTGCCTCCAATTTTCCCGCGCCAAAAAAAGCTCTGAAAATGTAACTTCAGTCGCAAGCCACGAGACCCACTTTTATCGGCCGACAGGAGGCGAGAAAACTGACCTGATGACGCCATTAACTCCTACCTACTGTTTCCCTCACGTTTGGTCCCGTCTGCTGGCTTCATCACTTTTATCCCCCGTCTAGTGGGCCCCACACTACATTGTCTCATCATGTTATGTATGTTTCCATGTATGTTGTTATGTATGTTTCTATGTATTTTTTATGTATGGTTTTGTGCCTTTTTGTATGTACATAAGTGCGTATTTTAAGCCTAAGCATCTGCACAATTGACAACACATCACTAATACATTTGACTACAAAATACGACGAAATTGTCTGACGAAATATGTAAAATTCGATGTTCGTCAGGTGCTTGTAAAATTTGATGTGTAATTTCCAATTTTTTGAAAGTTTATCCTCAACGTTCGTCAAAATTTCGACGAACCTGGGGTTCGTCGGAATGTCTGTTATTATTTTCATCGAATTTTCGACAAACATGAAAAATTAAAAAAAATCAAATTGTGGCCGACATAAAGAAAAGTGAGTTCGTGCCTGATTTATTGCGACAGTGTTTTGCTCTACTTGAGACAGTTTGTGGAGAACTAAGGACAATTTTCTTGGGAAAAATCAGAAAAAATTCAAGAAGATATCACCAGGTTGAGGGTAGTCATTGTCTATTTGTAGAATTCAGTTGTGAAGTCAGATTTGTAGTTCCAGGTTTGAAAATCATATTTTAAAGCAACATCTCATCAGATTTTATTTTTAGAGGTTAAGGGTTTTGAGAATTTCATGTCCAAATTTTGTTGTGTGGAATCACCATAAGATCACAACGGAGGAACAGATTCTTGTGACTATAGTTATGTGATCCATAAGCGTATTGGTCATGTGGCAGTTGTGCTATAACAAATACAAGATGCATTCATGTGTGACCCAAGTTTAATGTGGCTATGTTGTGATAGAAATGGAGGCACTCATATAATGTAGTTAATTCAGGTTGTATAATGTAGGTGTCAATCATCATTGGGTGCATTCAGGTTGTCCCAAGTTTAACAGGATAGGATGTAATTATAGCATGATCGAAGAGTGATTACCTCTTGCTGCAATAAAGAGCCTATAACTCTGGTTGATATGCAGAGTGGTTGTGTTATATCAATTATGTAGTGCATTCAAGCACAACCCATGTTTAATGGGCTATTCTAGAGAGTGATCAAGATTTTCTAAACCTTATGAATGTTACTTGACATATATTTGCATAATCTGAAATTCCTTCAGAGGCTTTTGAAGTATCAATGTATCCTATATAGGGTTTAGAATGATTTCTTTTAATTAATTAAATAAATAAATGATGTATTTCCTGTAATTAGATAATGTGGAGATCTCCTAAATCTGCCCCAACACACTATCCTCTTTAGCATGTATTCATTACTCCAACTACTAGGTTTTTGCATGTGACATCTTTAATATCTTCATGAAGTGGCTTTTAAATAGATCTTAGTCTTTGCTTTAATCCTTTTCATGGTAACCCTTGAGTTCCATAATCCACCTTCAATCTCTTCTAAGAACGTTGTCTTAAGCTAGCTGCATAGTATGCATATAAAGCAAGTCCTTCATACCTGCCATTGTTCCAAACCACCACTCACTGCCTTGCTTAAAATGTTGCCTCCATAAGCACAATAGCATGTTTTAAAATCATGGTTGCCAGTGATTGACCATTAAGCTCACCACTTTCATCATGAAGATACAATGAGATTTTTGTCTTCAAACTCAAGGCATTATGGAAGATAACATTGTGAATTGTTTGTTGTGTACGATTTGATTTTCTTGCACATTTACTACTTTGCTAACTTCCTTTAAGACTGGGTATTGCACCCTCAGCTGCAATCTCAAATAGCTCACTCACTATCACTTGAAGATTCCTTTCATGAGCATCCTTCTATAAAATCAAACTATGCCCTATAGACTGCCTACTTACTACAGGGGACTCATTGTTTCATGGTATTGTAATTCTTAAGATCCTTCAACCTTATTGACACTACTTCACAGTCCACAAGGTATTATTCACTATTCTCCCATCTTTGGTGAGTCTCAAAACACTGCTCAAACATGCAATCCACTACCTCCATTATACAATATTAATGGCTAAGAAGAAACATTGAACCTATGATTACCACTGTTACTTCATTTGGACAGTCATTCCCTGATTGCATTTGCCTTGTCTAACACTACCAAAAGCATTTGAAAACCCTTAAGGTCAGCAAGGGGGTAAGGAAACTCACTGTTAAAATCTCCACTTTACTATGCAAGGTTTGAGCTTTATTATCTTGTCACTGCTTAGCCTATTTTTGACTGTCACATCTCAAGTGACTGTCATTCTTCTTACCGTAGATTGCATTTACAAATGTCAGTAAGCTACATAGTGTGCTTGTTATTGGCTACAATATTTAGATTGCAAGATGTTGTTATTACCTACAATGTCTCAATCTTTCTGGTATTGCAACCTCACTAATCCGCTATAGTTATTATGTTTCTATGGAGGCCTAGGGTTTGTACCCTAATCATGCTCTTACCAATGCTTCTGTTGTTTTTTATTAGGGCTCTCTCAATGTTGAGGGCCCTAGGGATAAGCTCGTCATAAGAAGTGACACATTGCATCTTTAACTAAAAGGATAAATCCGTATTGACATTAGCAATGATGATTCTGACTGTTGCTCCTTAGGAATGGGTCCACTTGCTCTTACTAGCTCGCTACCTCCATTGTTGTAGGAATTTTGTGATCAAGTTCAATATTATGATTTTAGGAGTCTTAACGGTTGGAAATCATAGTAAAATCAGAATTTAATAAGTTTTGGAATTAGCATTGTAAAGTATTTTTTGGGGTCATTAACTTCAGACTATCTTCTCTTTTGCAGGGGTGGTTGCATGCCAAATTTTGTTGGTGTAAAATATCAGAATTATTAGACTATGTTACCTGTCTATGAATAAAAATTATTGGAGTGTGAGTTTGATATTTTTTGAAGATCTAAATAGTCAAGCTTGGTAAAGAAAAATCATGTCGGATAATATTAGTCCAGAACAAAATGAAGAGACACTTGATAGATTATGGGCTAGATTGAAAAGAAAGGGTGATGGGAAATGTTATTGTCCTTGCAATAATTACAAGGGCTTAAAGACGAGATGAATTTTAATCACAACAGCTGAGCAACATTGTAGGCAACATGGTCACATTGAA
>VDFB02201765.1:0-17454 GCA_007258455.2 Sequoia sempervirens | reverse complement strand
ACTCTTGCCTGATTTTAAAGCTCCAACACAGCTCTCCCCGAGTCTCCTTCAGCAACTTCCAGATTTCCAAATTAAATGGCTATTAAGGAGAACTTTCAAAACAATCCTCACAATTTTCACTCCTCTAATTAAAGATTAATACATCAATGGCTTCACTCCACTCAAATCTTAAAAAGAAGACTTAACACTGTAATCAAACTGGTAAAAGCTCACTGAATTTATTTCACTCAGCATACAGGAAATGCAGCAAATAGAGAATAAACAGCAACTCAAATGAATTGAAAAGGAAGCTCTCAAAATGATGAGAAACTCGTTTTTAGCAAGAGGTGAGGTGAGAAGAGTGAAAGGGCGTCATTATATAGGCCCGAAATGCAACTGTTTTCCCTTTTTGAAGGCATGTACATTGACAACAAGTGCCTAGAAACAGTCAAAAGGACATTGGGCGGATTCCTTAGCCCTAAGTCATCAATTTGCAGGTGATTCGACCTCTTTTTAAGCCAGCAAGTTTAAGACTTCTTCAGCTCTCACATGGCGAATTGACAGCAAAGCGTTTTCAGTTTCTTTTTAGGTTTTATTGAGGCAAAAGACCCGTTCCAGATGAGACGCCTTGACTGCAAAACATTATGTCGCCATTTTACTCGCCTAAAGAATAGTTGCGGCCATTATACATTAATCTTTTCCCTACTCGCGCGTTTTTACAGTTAGGTTAAATGCCAAGTTTCATTTCTGACTTCTTCCTTGCTCAAATGGCGTACAGATTTCATTTTATTCACCAAGCAAGAGATGATTCGGCCATTTTCAGACGTCTGGCCCTAGTCGCGCGGTTACCTGCGTGTTTTTCATTTTCCCTTCTGCATTTTCGCGTTTTTCTTCTTTATTTCGTTTTGGTAAAACTTTAATATTTTAATAGAGTTTTCAAAGTAAAAATGGCGCATATATGCAGGCTCATATTTGAAGATTAACACTTCAACGAACACATTAGAAAAATCCGCGTTTTCTTATCAATTCGTGATTTTTATGAAATCCGCGATTTTTTTAATTTCTTCCCAGATTTGTATTCGTGCTTTACAATGTTTTAACTTTTATTTCATTTGATTTTGACAAATCTTTTATTTAAATATATTTGTTTATTATATTAAAATACTTCCATAATATAGTTTATGCATAATTATTTAAATTATCAATTTAAATAATATTATATACATTTTAAACTATATTATATCAATATTTTAATATAATATTAAATATATTGAAATACTTAACATTATATTAATACATATATATTCATTTACATTATACGTTAAACATGTAAATTAATATATATGTATTCGTATAATTTCAGAGGCAAGATATCATTACAATATATAATTCATTTATCTCGTTAGCCGTGGGTATGTATACTTGTATATATATCTGTATATATACTATATGTATAAGTATCCATAAATACATTTATATCGACACATACGTATGGCATATCCATCTGCTTAATACGTTTGTATCGATATGAATGTACTTATGGGTACTTGTACATATCGTATTCGTATGTACAAATACACATCCACCTCTAACCAGAACTTATCATTTATAAGGTTATACTGGTAAGCATCACTTGTTTACACATTCAGAAGAAGACACGACTCCTAATGATACGAGATAAGCCTACGGATGACTTACCTTTAACCAAAACAATGACTTAGCTTACTCAGTTCTAAGGCTTGTGTGTGTATGTTCAATTTGGTAATCGTTACTGTTTACCCGACCAAGTTCCTCCCCGAATGATGTCTCTCCTCTGTCCGGAGGTACAGTCTTCATCCCTGCATATCACGACACAGCTCTCCCCGAGTCTCCTTCAGCAACTTCCAGATTTCCAAATTAAATGGCTATTAAGGAGAACTTTCAAAACAATCCTCACAATTTTCACTCCTCTAATTAAAGATTAATACATCAATGGCTTCACTCCACTCAAATCTTAAAAAGAAGACTTAACACTGTAATCAAACTGGTAAAAGCTCACTGAATTTATTTCACTCAGCATACAGGAAATGCAGCAAATAGAGAATAAACAGCAACTCAAATGAATTGAAAAGGAAGCTCTCAAAATGATGAGAAACTCGTTTTTAGCAAGAGGTGAGGTGAGAAGAGTGAAAGGGCGTCATTATATAGGCCCGAAATGCAACTGTTTTCCCTTTTTGAAGGCATGTACATTGACAACAAGTGCCTAGAAACAGTCAAAAGGACATTGGGCGGATTCCTTAGCCCTAAGTCATCAATTTGCAGGTGATTCGACCTCTTTTTAAGCCAGCAAGTTTAAGACTTCTTCAGCTCTCACATGGCGAATTGACAGCAAAGCGTTTTCAGTTTCTTTTTAGGTTTTATTGAGGCAAAAGACCCGTTCCAGATGAGACGCCTTGACTGCAAAACATTATGTCGCCATTTTACTCGCCTAAAGAATAGTTGCGGCCATTATACATTAATCTTTTCCCTACTCGCGCGTTTTTACAGTTAGGTTAAATGCCAAGTTTCATTTCTGACTTCTTCCTTGCTCAAATGGCGTACAGATTTCATTTTATTCACCAAGCAAGAGATGAATCGGCCATTTTCAGACGTCTGGCCCTAGTCGCGCGGGTTACCTGCGTGTTTTTCATTTTCCCTTCTGTATTTTCGCGTTTTTCTTCTTTATTTCGTTTTGGTAAAACTTTAATATTTTAATAGAGTTTTCAAAGTAAAAATGGCGCATATATGCAGGCTCATATTTGAAGATTAACACTTCAACGAACACATTAGAAAAATCCGCGTTTTCTTATCAATTCGTGATTTTTATGAAATCCGCGATTTTTAATTTCTTCCCAGATTTGTATTCGTGCTTTACAATGTTTTAACTTTTATTTCATTTGATTTTGACAAATCTTTTATTTAAATATATTTGTTTATTATATTAAAATACTTACATAATATAGTTTATGCATAATTATTTAAATTATCAATTTAAATAATATTATATACATTTTAAACTATATTATATTAATATTTTAATATAATATTAAATATATTGAAATACTTAACATTATATTAATACATATATATTCATTTACATTATACATTAAACATGTAAATTTATATATATGTATTCGTATAATTTCAGAGGCAATATATCATTACAATATATAATTCATTTATCTCGTTAGCCGTGGGTATGTATCTTTGTATATATATCTGTATATATACTTTATGTATAAGTATCCATAAATACATTTATATCGACACATACGTATGGCATATCCATCTGCTTAATACGTTTGTATCGATATGAATGTACTTATGGGTACTTGTACATATCGTATTCGTATGTACAAATACACATCCACCTCTAACCAGAACTTATCATTTATAAGGTTATACTGGTAAGCATCACTTGTTTACACATTCAGAAGAAGACACGACTCCTAATGATACGAGATAAGCCTACGGATGACTTACCTTTAACCAAAACAATGACTTAGCTTACTCAGTTCTAAGGCTTGTGTGTGTATGTTCAATTTGGTAATCGTTACTGTTTACCCGACCAAGTTCCTCCCCGAATGATGTCTCTCCTCTGTCCGGAGGTACAGTCTTCATCCCTGCATATCACGACATGACACCGGCAGTCATATGCTCACAACAAGGCAGTTTGCATAAAACATTATAAAAAAGTTAGATTAACATTATTCCATAACTGTATGCAACATTTAATCAAAACTAAATCATTTAGAAGTAACAATCAAATGAAACCATCATTTAAACAGGACTCATTCATTTAATAACGAGATCAACCATGTTTTATTCATCATCAAGATTCAAACATTACATTCAATGGCCCTATACAATAGTAGCTATAATATCGGGATGTAACACTGCTTAAGCTATTGGTTGTAAAATATGGCAAATTTCATCCTTTTAGGTTCCGTTGACTTAGTGGTGGAGAAAGGGGCCCACAAGGGAGTGTGGTGGGTAAGAAAACATAAATGAAGTGCTTGTGACCCCTTTTTGAAAATTTTGAGCAATATTAAAAGAGGTGCGTCCAACATATAATCCCCACACTTTATTATATAATTAAATTTGAAGTCACTTCTTTTGTCCATTTTTCCATGTCATAGGTTAGCCCAAAGATGACTTCACCAAATTAGATGCATCATCTTGGAGGATAGGAAAACCAATTGATAACTCTGCAATAGGGCATGCTCACTATGTTCTTTCTTCGCTCCTTTGTCGTGTGCATACTATCTTGAAGGTTTCTTGTGGAGATATTCCTTCTCGTTTCTACGAATCTCAAGGGGCATATTGTAATTTAAGACTAAACCACCAAACCCTTTTGGTTTAATTATTAAAGGGGGTTTTAGCATATATATTAGAATGTATTCGAATAATATTAATGTCATAAAGTGTATTCACACTTCTATGTAAATTAGGTAGTTAGATGTAGGTTATTTAATGAGATTGTTGTAGTTTCTTGAACTCTTTAATGAGCTTGTTGAGTTGTCATTGAATGAGGTAGATGTGACATTAAATATGGTAGTTGTAATAGTGAATTTCTATATCTATCTAATGTTGTGACCTGAGACATAATACATTTTCTCTCATCACATTTCTTTGCTTATACCAACATGTTTGAAGTAGTTTTGAATGCACCATGTGGTTAGAGCATTGACTGAAAATCAAGGTTAGAGTTGGATGTACATGTGGAAGAGATTTTTTGAAAACATGAGCTAGAATGGTAGTTTGTTGGTGTTTCAATTCGCACCTCTGAAATGCGGATTAGAAGTGGACAGCTATGCACAGATAAACTGCTCTTTAAATTAGGAGGGGAAGCTCCCTCTTTGTTGATGATGCTTAAAGAAAGTAAACTAAACTATTTGCTAATCTTTTTGTTTTTAGCTAATAGCACAATGTTATAAAACTCTAGCTCGTAGCTGAGGTTTTCCCTTTTCCAGAATTTCAACTACAACTAGGCCTACTCTAATGATACTTCTAGCAACTCAAGTAAACTCAGAGCTTGAGAGTTAGAAGTAAACGAGGAATGATTCAACACAAAACTCACATAAACTCACTTCCAACACACACCTTAAGACTGATTGCACTTTTTATATGCAAGCTGAAATAAAGATTATATAAGTGAAACACATAAAACAAAACCTAACACAGTAGATCAGAGAAAACTAAGCATAAGATTTCCTTTCTCAAATTTCTAATAATGATTACATTGATAAGTAGGAGTTATTTTCCATGGGTCAATGAGTTTGAATCAAAAACTACATGGTTGAATCTTGATAGCAATATCATAACGATTACACTTCTGGGATAGCAGGTTTGTAGCAATAACAGGCTTACAGTTTTGCGATCAAACCAAAATACACTTAACACAAATTACACATGAATTGAACAATAACTTGCAGCAATAGGAAGGCATGCAAGCTTGCTCCTACACTAAGTGAATAGACACTGAATAACAACTTGCAGGCGAAAGTAGGCTCAGCAATTTGCTATCACAATAACCGTTAAATCAAAATGGGCAAGGCTGCCCTTATTTATACACAAGCGAGGAGTAGGGAACCCTAAAATCTTCTTGCTTTTACAACAAGACTTGCCAACTTGCAAGCTTTATTTCTAAAACTAAAACATGACAACTAACTAACAACTTGCTGAAATAAAAAAGCAGGGAAAGTTCCAACTATTACAATTTGATTTTTGTATTTCACAAAGAATAGATAAACATGAATGAGAATAGCAAGTTTAACTTCGAAAAGGCATCAAGTTAACTATTGCTTTTTGAGTTCTATTCTTGGAAATCCTCATTGCCCAAAAAAGGTGCTGATTTTTCTTCAAAAAGCAGATTGCCGGAAAAAGCTGAGGTCTAGGTTTCGTAGACAATCATGTTTTGAAGAGACCTAGTTTGTCAGATTCTGAAAAAGCTGAAGGCTTCTTGAAAAAGTGCCAAAAAAGCACCGAAAAAGCAGATTTTTGGAAATATAAAATTTTCCAATCTTGAAGAGGAGCAAAAAGTAGATGGACCCAGATTGATGAAAATTGAAAAAGCTGACCACCTGTTTCTAAAAAATGATGCCCTAGAAGATTTAAAGCATGAAAAAGTGAGCCTTTGTGCAACCTGATCTTGAAACTACGAAGAACTTTGAAAAAGCACCACGTTTTGGCCTCCAAATCTTGATGTGAAGAAAATTCTCTGTTTCCTCTAAACGTCAACCTGCAAAATATGTGAATAATGGATGCAAAAGTATTCTTAAATAGATGTTGAGGATGAAAAAGGACTTTATTCACAAGCTTTTAAAACTTCGAAGTTAATTCAGAAGTAGGAATGTTGAATGTGGACACGTTTTGAACAACGAATGATAAAACTTGAAATTTTTTCCAAGGCATTGAACCTTGCGCGCCCCTGGCTAGTTGGGGAGCTTAACCTTGCTAGAGTTAGAATATTTTTCAGGATTTTCAGCTTTGCTTGTTTTTGTTACGCCCCAAATTGTGAAGTTATTATTTACCATTACTAGATAGGGTAAATGTGAATTTTGGAGATGAATTAATGATGCTTGTACCTTGTTATCAATATGAATGTTATCTCATTTGATGTTGTTTCCTTTGATGTTATCTTAGTTGATGTTATTAATGGTGAAATACTCCATTTATGTGAATGAAAAGTTATTGAATTATAATTATTCTAACTTTAGGAGATGTTTGTGTATACTGCATATGTTGTGAACAACTTATTGCCATAGGCATGTGTTAATGGTTGCATGTAAATGTTCATTCTCCAGGGGGAGGGGAAGTATCACTCGGAAGATCTTGGTCGAGTAACCAGTACAGTAAACTATTTGAGTATACACACACCACCTTAGATTGAGTGAACAAAGTCAATTTGTGTGGGTTGTAGGTAAGTCATCCATAGCTTGTATGTTTGCATTAAGAGTCTTGTTTACTTCTGCATGCATTTGCGAGTGATGTTTATCTATTTGGTTTCAGAGATCATTCATGTGTTATTACTATCATATGGATAGGTGGGATGTAGGTGGAAGTATGTTTATATGTATGCACATACGTGTCAAGGGGATCTAACAACACGTATATGCATATGTATAGATATACCACACGTACACACATTTGTGAGTCATGTTTATCTATTTGTTTTCAGAGATCATTCTTGTGTTATTACGATCATATGGATAGGTGGGATGTAGGTGGAAGTATGTTTATATGTATGCACATATGTGTCAAGGGGATCTAACAACACGTATATGCATATGTATAGATATACCACACGTACACACCTATCAATATGATGGTAACGTAAATGGATGTAAGTGAATCGGATGTGGACATATATACATATGTATAGTATATACACGTATCCATAGGCATATGCATATCGATACAAGCGTACGTTGGCAAATGGATATGTTCATATGAATGCATCAATATGATATACCTACACATACGTGTACATAGAGGTATATATAGGTATATATATGTATATATGCACGCATCCTGTATAATGTGGATATTAATATTATTTTTATTATTGCCTTACGAATTTACATATATATATATATATCGGATGTATGTTGACTGGCTCACGATATATATATTTAATAAATATATATATATATGTAAATATATATTAAATATTATATATATATGTATATTAATTATAAACTGTATATATATATATATAACACAAAATATATATATTACAAATTAATCTCAACATTGGAAATCAAATTATTTCTGATTTATTTAGAAGTCGAATTATTGAGATATGTTTGACTGATTATTTACGACATATTAGCACCTTAATTAGGTCGAATTTATCTCACTTGGGCCATAAACATAGGGTCCACTTTACACAAAAGATAGCATTGAGATATGCTAGAGTTCTTAAACAATGTCAAATGGTTGAGAGCAGCGCACGAGTAAAGAGGGTGATTGCGCACCCGGTGAGAAACGCCCAAGAGAATTGAGTGGTGCATTGAATCATGTTGAAAGAGTCGATTTGAGGAAGACGTCAATTCATGTATTTAAACTTTGGCTCTATATGCCGATATAATTTAATATGATGAAATTCAGATTGTGGAAACATTCATGACTTTGTGAATGATCATGTGTCATCAACTAGGAATACGTATGGGTAAGACAAAACAATACGTTTAGTATCTGCTGGATTGACCAAATTGATATGAAGTATTTGACTTGCAAAAAGCTTCATGGAAAGACGTCTAAGTAAATAGCGATCCAATATGGGTGAATTAAATACTTGCAGCACTATTTTGGGAAGAGTCCTTTCATCTGTGATCTAAAGACCAAATCAACTTTAAAATGTGCTTCTTGGAGAATATGGACTTATTGAACTATGTGAACAACAAGCAACAAAATAGGGAAAGATGTTGAAAGTAGGTGCCACCTCTGTTACCATTTTTCTGTAGGTGTTGATTTACGAATTCCCCCATGTGCTTTTGAAATGGTCTTCTTGATGCTCGAAAATTTGGAAGTCGATTCATCATGGTTATTGTTGAGTGCACGCTTGAGTTGCTGCAACCTCCAAGCTGAACAATTCAAAATGGGAGTGGTGTCGATTCACATGCCTAAATTATAGGCTTTGTGGTTGCTAGCTTGCTGTATAAATAGCAGCCAGACTTCTTCATTTGGGATGCCACATTCTCTCTCAATTTGTGAGTTATTTCTAGAGCAACAATCTGCTTTTCATTGAGATTTCTATCTGCATTATTCCATCTTATAGTGAGGGAGAACCTTGATTATCATATGCCTATTATCATTGTTCTTATGCTGGGGTGACCAATGGCCATCAATCAGAATAATCCTGTATTCTTGTGTAACCACTAACTCCATAGAGAGGGACATATCATACCAACAGCATACGTCATTAGCTGTTTACCATTTCTGAGTTTTACCAGTCCATTTCATTAGTTATATGAGTGAGAAAAGAGTGGACTTCGAGAGGAAGAGTTGTTTAATTCTGAGAAGAGAGTGCTTTCAACTAGAGAGGGAGTGTGAATTGAGTTGAAAAGCTGAATTGAACTAAAGGGAAGGTTGCACTGTCGTCACTGTTGGAGTAAGCGATAACAAGCATGGGGTTTTTACCTTTTATTATTTGCAAGGGATTATTGTGTTATCTATACTGCATGGAATGTCTTTTCTGTTTGAGCTATAGAAGTATTTAATGTTGAGGGAATGGAAGTCTTTAGGCTGCTTGTATAATGTGTCTTTAAGTACTCCATGATAGGAGAGATTGCTTGACACAAGCAGTTAATTATACTAGATATGTCGAAGGGATTGCTCGACATAGGTATTTAATTATGTAACATATGGTTCAACATAGGTATTTAGTTATACTAGACATGTTTGAACATGGGATGCCATGTGTTTGTATTTACTCCATAGGAGGAGATGGATGCTTGTCATCTGTATCATATACTAGGTATGATTGAACATGTACAACACATGTGATACACTTAGCTAAGTTATTTATTTAACTAGGGAAGCTTGTGTTTATTCCAAGGATAGGTCATCTAGTATGGGAGAGGTTTAATATACTTATATGTAAGTAGCTTGTTTGAGGATAGGTTATCTAGGATGACAGACTATCCATTGTCGGAGTTGAAAAATATGCTAAGGCATGAACAACTAGGCGCCTTGATTGGACAGGGGCGGCTAGCATCGTGTTAGACAAATTTTCACCATTTTCAAGGGTTTCAAATTCCCCTCCTTTGTTCTTCGTTCCTCGAGCATCTTTCACCATTTCCCATTATTTGTGCAACATTGAGACCTTGAATTTGACACTTGGCAGTTGGCCATTCTCCATTAATGACCTCAGAGCTCCCGTTTTAGCTTCTGAAAAAGCAGAATAGACCCACCAGAGAAAAAATGATCTTTTGACAATTTTGACTGGACCAGCTTGATGAGGAAGTATTTTAAACCAATCAAAATCAGTTTGAAGCCTGGAAGCAGAAATTCTATTTTTAGAAATTTTTGCCAGTATCCATTTGAGAAGAAACCTAGAAAAAGTCTATTTTTAGAAACTTTCTATTTCTAGAAAATTTCCTAAAAAGTAGGGTCAAAAAACTGAGATCTGGGTTTTGAAGAGAAGATCGTTCTGAAGAGACCCAAATCGTTAGATTTTGAAAATTTTGAGTTTTTAACCAACATGCATGATATACAAATTTCCATTTTCCAACCTTTTTGACAATTTTTAGAAGACTTTTACCACTTTTTACAAAATGCCTTAATGAAGCAAAAATTTTAATTTTGGGTACAAGATAGTTGAGTTCAATGGACATTTAGGGGAAGAATGCAAGTAAATAGATATAGTAATAAAAAAAAGAGGTGAACTTCCATCATGTAACATTAGAAGTCTTGAACTAGAGTTGGCAAATATGTAAATAAGTGAAGTAGAATTAGTAGAAAACATAATAGGTAGAGTGTGTAAAACTGAAAATCATTTAGTAGGGAGAATTATGTGATGTGTTTTAGGAAGACACTACCAAACTACCAACAAATATTAAGAAGAAATTCCAGCTTTGTTTTAGATAGATCATGGAAAACCCACATTCTAAAAGGAATTGCAGCAACTAAGGATAAGAATTGAATAGAAACATCACAATTACTAGTAACTATCTTGATCCATACTTTGAGAGCCTTGCCTACAATAGTAATAGCTTGATAGAAAGGTCTCCAATTTTTGTATTTATCTCTAATGTCACATTCCCAAGTGTGCTCTTGTTAACAAAGGCACTCCCTAAGTCCATTTTGACGGTGGACCCATATTTTCCACCCATCCTTCATTAATAGTCACCAAAGATGTCAAATTTTAGAGGGAATATATATTGACATTTGTTCGTGATCATTTATATATGTCACAATAAGAGAAGTAAGAAGTGAAGTTAATAAAGAGGGAATATTGTATGCTATGATGTACAGGAAATATTTTGAATCAATTTTAGGTTTTTAGTCTTTGGTTATTCCTTGACTATGACTGTTGTGCCAACCACCATATCAACCTCCTTTTTGACTATATATGTGAATTGTACATGATGATACATGGATGTCTTTTGGTTCCAACTATGTGAAGAGTTTATTCTTAAGTAATGTTAGGGATTTCTTAAGATTATGAGTATTTATCCCTATTTTTTGTGGAATATATGCTTATTTAGGGAATTTTTTTCAAGATTAAACATCTAATGCTTTAGAAAGTACAAACATATTTGTTTTGAGTTTAATGTAAAAATTTATGATTATCTATGTTGGGGTGAGAGTTGGTCCTTTTGTGATCTTGTTGTCTTTTCATTTCAAATGTTTCTTTTCTAGAGAAAGATTTTTATCACAAGATCTTTTGTTGTTCAATAGCTCTATTGCACTTAAATGATCTATTCTTTTTGTAAACTTGTTTTAGCTTGGATATGATCTCTATCAATCAAATATATAGCTAAAATGATTAGAGGAATGCTTCCTTACAGGTAACTTATGTTGTGAATCGTAACATCAACTATACAAATATATGCAGCTATGGTTGTGCATTTTGTGCCTTTAGGTATAAAATACTTTTACCCCCCTGTTTTTTTACTGAACTCCTTTTGTGTTTTGTTAATGTTTTAATTTGTACCTTTTGGTGGAACACAAAACAAAACAAATGTACAATAGAATTTCTCTTCAAGTTAGAAGGGAAAACTCCCGTAAAATAAAAATTAACCTACTATGAACAATATGCATTCATAATTTACAAACTTTACAATGATTTTCTTGGGATTTCATGTTGAGGCTAAATAAACTTTAAATGTGTATCTTTTTGTGTTTTCTTGTTGTAGAAGACTAAGATGCTCTTTGAACATGAGGCAAATGATTTTATACTTCTTGACTAAAAATTAATCCTAAGACGAAATGCTTGCACTACTAAGTTAAAAACAAAGACTAAACAATGCAAGTGCACATAGATTGAATAGGTTTAACACATTAAAACAAACATTGTGGTAAATTAAATTCAAGACTTGGTAAAAAGCCACAATCTACATCTTCGCACTAACTTGCAATATAAAGCTTACAAATTTGCCAAAGCAATTTAACCCTCAACACACATAACAAGACATTTCAACAAACCTTTATAAGCAAGATAGTTGTAATAAATATCATTGAGTGAGCAACAAATTATAGATAACAATAACATTGAATACTCAATGAATAGCAAGTATAGCAATATGTAGGCGAGAGAATTACCATTAGCCATCTAAGTGTAAATGACATTTATAATGTTTACATAGGTACTGCATGGAAATAAATGAAATAAATTTATTGTACTTCAGCTCTAGCTACGATTTCTTGCATGATGTGCAAGGTTTTTTAAAATTATCTTGTTTGCTAATTCAAATATTACGTGTGACTGCTGGTTGAATTGATGATCGAAGTTATTACAATTTATCCTTTTATGCTCACATCTCTTGTGTGATGAGATAGATCTAACAATGGATGAGTCTAGGCTATAAATAGAGGATGCTAGAAATAGTGGAAAACTAAAAATAAAGTGGGCTTTGGTAAAACTCATAATATGCTCTTCTCAAAGCTTGCGGCAACAAAGGAACACATTTACATTTATATTATACCTAGGAGAGCTTATGCTATGAATTCCTTTGATATTCATTGATTCATCATTATTGCATCCATTCTAGAAAGATGTTACTACAAATTTCATAGGGCATGAAGTTTTGTGTGACCTTGCAACTGATAGAGATCACTCGTAAGGCTAGAAGCTGCTATATAAACCTCGTTCACAATCATTTGGAATCAATCAAGTTGGAGATTTCAGTTGAGGGTGAAGTTTGAACATTGTATTTTAATATCTTTCTAATTTGTAATTTGTACATTTGTAGTCAAATGATTGAGGCCTAGCATGTTGGAATCTCATTGGGGCAAATTGTAATTCATTTATGATTGAGGATTAATGAAGATTGAATTTCTATTTTTCTATTCCCGTCATGTCCCCGAAGTGGAGGTATATTAAATTAATTATTTATTAAGTTATTTCAATAAAATATAATATCAAAAGGGATGACTTATTATTTAATTAATTTAATATTAAAGTGATTTAAGTGACTTAAAAATAAAATAATAAAATAATAGTCGCTTGAGGAATAAAATAATATTTCTTCTAGAAGCTTCTGAAAAAGTGAATGAGAAATCTAATAAAAGTTGTTGGCTAAGCATTTGAACACACTTGATTTGGAATTCATTACTCTTTACTTGCGTGGTAAGAAGCTGAGTTGAATGCTTAGCAATTTGCTTGAGGGTTTGAAGACTCTAAGGTACCAGTTTCGGTTGTGAAATATCAACCCTAGTTGGAGTTGGGAGGAGATATTTCAGTCTTCTTCATTGTGCAAAGTTGTGTGGCCAAGGGCCCAATTTTGGAGATTCAAATTGGAGCATCATATTTTCAGTTTGTGGAGATATTTATAGTCCCTTGGAAGGATGATTTTGGCATGTAAAAGTGACAATTTTGTGTAATCTTTGTACCAGAAGTTTGAGAAATAAAATCATGAGCCTCCTTTGCCTTGGTATAACGTCTCAGATTTCCGTTTATTGTGTTATGCTTTTGTGATTTTAATTTCAGCCTACATTGAAGTGTGTAGATGTATGTTGAGAAAGAGTTCTCTTAAGCCTTGTCAGAGAATCAACCTTGTTCATTTCTAAATTCTCTTGCTCTGCGTATTACTTGAGAAATTAGAAACGTCTTAGCTTAAGTTAGTCGTAGTTGAAGTTCTTAATCAAAAAATCTCAGCTGCGGCGTTTGTGTTTTATAAACCTTGTGCTCTAGCTGAAACAAAAAAGATAGGCGAATTAGTTTTAATTTACTTTCTTTCATACCATCAACAAGAGGGAGCTTCCCCTCCTAATTTGAAGAGCAGTTTATCTGTGCATAGCTGTTCGTTTCAAATCCGCATTCCAGAGGTGCGAATTTAAACACCAACAAGGCCCTTGAATGTTGGGCGCCTTTCTCATGGAATGTGCATTTTCTTTGATAGTCAAATTTTCATATTTTTCAACTTGCCTTCGTCTTCGGCATTTTGCACTTGATCCTCGTTCACGGGCATTTGACAAGTCCCGAGAGTTGACTGCTAGATTCATCGTGTAGCTATAAGGATTCTGAGTAGATCTTTTGAAGAAGATAGCTGTCAAAACCCACATCTGATTAACCAAAGGGCTAGGTGCCCCTGGCTGCAGAGGTACATTTTGACATTTTGACTTTCATTTAATCCTCTATTTTACGTGCTCGCCGGATTAGCAGCTATGGTTGTTCAGTATGTCTTATGGATTGGCGAAGGAATCCATTGCGAAGCTGGATTGAAGCTGGAAAGATCATCTGAAGATAGCAAACTCAAACACTGACATTTGATAGGCTTTATTCTTGGGCGCCCCTGGGCTACATGGGTGCAATTTCTGTAATTTGACTATTGTCTCTGATGTTTTTTTCCTTAAGCATCTTCCGCCTCTGCCATTGTTTGTCGGTGTTTCGCAAATCTGATGGATTCGATTGCTGACTTGCTTGAAAGCTGACAGAAATCCGAAGAAGATGACTGGCCTTTCAAGCATTAACAACTGCATTTGAGCCTTCAAATTCAAGGGCACCCCTGGCCTACAGGGGCACTATTGACTCCATACTTGGTGTTTTTCGGATGATTTTCATCTCTTTTGTGCTTTGTGAACACCATGTCACTTGCTGAGTTGACTACGTTGAAGGATTGCCGTTGTTGATGCAAGTACGTGATTGCATTTCACCATTTTTATTCGTATGGACACTGCAAAGTTGACTTGGACGTTGACTGCATAAGCATCTCCTACCTAGCAAGGCGTAGTGTTTCCAGACTTAGAATATTTTTTACATTTTTCAGCTTTTGAAAATCCCCTTTGTCGCGAAGCATCTTTTTCAGGATCTTTCACCATAGAATCTTCCGTGATTTGTTTGAGGCTTAGATTTCAACACTTGGTATTGACCAATTGCCATTGACAACCTCAGAGGTCCTAACTTTTCTCCTGAAAAAGTGAAATAGACCCACTAGACTTAAACTGACTTTTTCTTGATTCTGACTTCGCCTTTGTGATCGTGAAGTGAAATAAGCCAATCAAAATTAATTTCAGTCAATTCTGGAAAGATCCTATTTTTAGGGTTTTTCCTAAAAATAGGGGCCTAGAAACCCTAATTTTCAAAATTTTTCAGTATCTTCCGGACAGTAAATCCACAAAAAGCCCATGCTTGATTTGACCTAAAACTGACTTTTGACGACAATTGTACAAGATTTAAACCATTTTAATCAAAATGCCTCATTGAAGCAAAATTTTTATTTGGGTACAACATGCTGCATGTCATGTGATTACAATGTCTTCAAGTTTGAGGAACTGTGCAATTGTTTGGAAGTGAAGTGGACTGTTATTGTAAATAATTAAATTAACAATAGTTTTGTATACATCCTTGATACGTTGTAACAGTACAGCCATATATCCTGAGATAGGAGGCTTTTCTTTGGTGTCAATATCCCAAAAATACGAAGTGCGAGATGGAGGCTTACTGTCATTTGTTTTCAAGTTCTTGAAAAATGAAATTTTAGGCCTAGCTGGTTTCAAATGTCAGAACAGTAAAACTTGAAAATTGAGGTTGAATGGCTGGTACCAAATTTCTGAACCCTTGATTTAAAATTAGAGGCCTAATTTCCTTGCTTTCAAAATTCCAATATTCATAAGCTTAAAAATTGAGCTCTAGATGGATTTAATTCAGCAAAATGGCAAAATACAATAGGGCAAATTATCCTTTGTATCGAACCACTGCAAACTGAAGCCCGAAATTGGATATCTTTCCTGGTCCTAAGCATGCAAGCTCAGAAACCCAAAATTTAGAGGTGTAATGTGCTTCATGGAAAAGAAATTTATAAATTTAAGTATGCTCATCTTTAAATTTCTTTCATGCTATGCTCATCTTTGATATTTTTTAATGTTAATGCAGCCATGTTGCAGCTCTCTATTTCGATTTTCAAAACTGGGTAGATGTTTCTTTCTTGTTTCTTTGAGGAATATACAAATTTTTATTCCTTCAAAATCTTCTGTATATATATCTCGTACCAGCTGTAAAAGAATGCGATCTTTGTTATACTGGGATTATGCCAGAAACCAGTGCCGTATCTAATTCTCATAATTGTCTTTTAATAATTGCTCATGTTGTCATATCCTCGTTTAATATCACGAACTGTTTGTTTACTCTTACAATATTGTGTCCTATTTATCAACAGTGCTAATTGAAATTCTTTTCTACACATCATTCCCAGATGGCATAGTGGTTGATACTGATCTCTTCCAAGTTCAGAAGAAGTAAAATAGAGTGAAACGTTATTGGCTGATCTTACTTGCATGCTGTATATGCAGACTAGAGGCTTGTTCTGTTGGGCCTTATATTGTTTCAATGAACACCTCCTTCTGGCAAGGGACGTTTTCAATATTTTTTTGTATTACATGGCTTTGTATATTGTGGTTTGTCTAGGTTTTACTCATTTGTGTCTACCACCCTCCTGTGAGGATCTATTGCTTTTAGTTTTGATTTTAGATATTTATGTTTTATGTTGTTCAGAGTTCCTTTTTAACTCTTCTGATTTGTTACTGTAAATACTAGGTGATTGAGTTACATTGACAAAACCTACTCTGGTCTTTCATGAACACATTCTTTCTTTCTGAATTCCATTGAGAATAATACTTCTTCTTCTCTTATACCACTAAATGGGTGAGGGAATTACACAGTGTTATGATTCATTTATAAAATCAAATATTCTCAAAGTAAGTTTTACTCTTATCTCAAATCTCTTGTGCTCAGACAATGGGAAATGAGTATATTGATATGTATCTTGGTGATAGTCTGATTGTCAAAAATAAGATAAGAAAATTGAAATAAAAGTGCAAAGAAGGTGGCCAACATAACTATCTGAATATGTAGGGTACATTTTTTTGTAAACCAATACACGTTGAGGTTGCAATTGTTAAGGTTTTAAACTGATTATTGGTCCCTTGAATGTTCATTGCAAACTCAGTCGGAGTGCTAAAAGTCTATAGTTCACTCATCATCAGTTTTTATAAACATGGAAAAATAAAACAATATTTTTTTGAAAAGCTAGTTCCTTAGCCTTATGCAACTGTATTTGAGGTCCTAGTGGTTGATAACACCTGATAGTAAGGTATGTTGCAGATGTGAATTTTGATGTCATCCATTTTGGTTCCTCTATTGGAAATGTTAGCTTTTAAATCCTGCATATAAGTTGCCTTTATGTATTCTTGTAAGTTTCATGATGAGTTGTATATTTAAGCATATGTAGTATTGTTTTTTATATCTAACAACATTGTTCACCAGTTAAATGTTTAACTATAGCATGCTTA